>NMRB01001511.1:46229-56657 GCA_002633025.1 Notospermus geniculatus
CCCCCCCCCCCCCCCCCCCCGATATGCGATGCCCCACAACAATAGATTCTGACGGAATAAGCGGCAGCTACAATAGGCCGGACACTAACAGACAGGAACTTCTCTTACCAGATGTCCCATGAACAAAAGAAGCGGGCATCTGATATCGGGGCATTACATTCTATGACACCTGTATGAAAATAATGTTCACTACGTCAACCAATACTAACTTAAAGATAATATATCACGACTTCATTGTTTACATTCAATGTTTGTAAACATGGATGTTTACATTATGTCATTTTGGACTTTTGGGACGTGCCAACCCGCCAAAATGAATACTTTTGGAATCAACAGAATTTCTAGAGGGGCATGCCACCAACAATTTACTCATAAGACAAAGAAAGACTGGACATAAACAAAGAAAATGTAAATAAACAATGAATTTCGTGGCCCGCGAAAATACCCATGATATATTATCTTTAAACTGAAGAGGTGCAATCTTTCAATCGACTACAGAAGTGAAGCGGAATGGACGATGTAGGATATAGGCTGGGTCTACAGTAACACGTAGGCTATAGGCCCAAAAGACGTAAAAGGAGCACGGTATTGGATCTCTGATGCGTTATCAATCTGAACGTCAGAGAACGATTCGTGCCAACATCGTATCTCTGATGCATATCGGACAGCGCCATATTGCTCCGGGATCTATTTCTTCGGTCATGCTCAACAAGACTGTTCAAATCTATCGATCTGAATGATCTAGCCTAAGTTAGCAATTGAGTTGAGAAAAGTGAGTTAGAAAAATGAGTTGAAGCATGTTACCTTATCTGATGAAGGGCTACTCACGCTATACCAGCAGGTTGAACTTCTCAAGTGGTGAAGCGAAGGCCGGGCGGCCATTTTGGATTCGACATTGCATCAGTCCAGCCTCGGTGTTATCACTGGCTAGAATTTGCCTAAATCCACCTAATAACTTCATATTCTACAACAAATAAAATTATCCCACCGATATAATGTGCAAAGAACCGATTAAATACGTAAAAAAATATCAGCATAGGTCTGCACTATATCCAGTGTGGACGATTACGGTCAAGGTCACAGACTATTCACTCGTTTGCGGCGAATCACTGAATTATCTCGCGATTCGCGAGATGATTACTACGCCGAGGCTCCTATACACAGTGGTGGAGTAGGCGTCACTAATCGAAAATTATGCAGTGATGTCTTAGAACCGATTCTATGTTAAATACACACAGTAGGCCTACACCTGCATGACCTAGATTCCTGTCCGCAGTGAAGTACAGCTGACTGCGGACAGGATTTTGCAGTAGCTCATGCGGAGTGTGTCCCTTATGGCCTGGATCGTGTATAGTCAATAATTCGTGTGGTTCGCAGGTTGGCCGTGGTGGTCGGATAAGTCATATTACACAGTATGTCAATTGACGATTGATCGCTTTACCACCGTCAAACTTCATACGGATGGACATCCAGTTTTCCGCCAGATTGCTGGTGTAGTTGCCAACAATAATAAACCACGTTTTTCATCAAGGCTGTTCAGAATCTTTAACACATCTTGTAGGATGTTCTGGTCGACCTCACCAGTGCTGATGACACCATCCCTTGATTTTTCCATAGCCTCATCTGAAAAACCTTCTGTCCAGTAGCCTACCTTACTTGATCATCTAATGCCATATCTACTTCATCCGCAATTTCTTCGTTGTCCTGGTAGTTCTTATCCACTGGAAGACTATCCCTAGACCAAGCAGTTTTCTGTTCACCGTCTTGACTAACGGCTGTTATATCCTGCTTTCCACTTTCCTGCCTTTCCACTTTACAGAAATCCACACTACATGAATTGTGTATCCCGAAAACATGGTACCGGTACACCGAATTTAGGATATCGTGCCTAAGTGTTTTTACTGCAGTCTGCCTGTTTTCTTCAGATGACCTCATACGCACAGCACATCTCACGCTAGATGTAAGTCTTATTCTCACCTCTGGTTATGCCACCTTGCCCTTCAATGTGGATTGTCACACACGATATTTTCAGGCGTCAACCTTTGCACGCATGATTGGCACACAACAAATTTTTGACACGTCTCCACCAACTTGGACCTTTTGACATGAGGGTAGCGAGGACGGAACTATCACCATCAGCTAGGCCCTATGATGTGCATGTACCTCAGCCGATGCATCTCCTCACATTCCTTGAATGCTGCCAATGCTCCATCAACTTCCATAGCTTGGCTGCTTTCCTGCCAATTCTTAAAACATGTGTGATCCCGAGCTTGCCTGTTGTGTCGTCCAGCAAATTGACATACACCACGGTATTTATTTCGCACCTGAAGATGGAGCGTATTCTTACTTGACTATGATATCCAGTCACCTCTTTTCACAGCCATCTCTCTCCTGTCCTGCTTCAATCATCTCAGCTTTCAGTGCATCTCGCCGCCACAAACTTATTTTCTCCTCGATGTCTGTGAATGTTGTCCGACTTAAACCTTTGATACCCATGGTAGCTAAAATTTCATTCAGTTTTGCAGCACCACCACCAGTGGCCATTTTACCCCAAACACCCCTTACATTTATTTCAAATCTTTTTGTGCCATCCTTCAAGAGGCTCCATTTGGAAGAAAGTTTTCTCCTTCATGCCCTTGGTACGTGATGAAGCAGTACGCATAGTCCGGGAGCCTGTGGTTTTTGCAGATACCGTGGATACATCTCCAGCATGGTAGGCATGGTAGATAGGCCAACAAACTTCACTTTCATATCATTTATCCTTTTCACAGTGTACTCAACAGATGACATAGGCATGGATAAACCAGGTCTCGACTCGTGCAAGTTATCACTATCAGGAGCACTTGTGGGACAATAATGGATTCCAAGCATATGTTTTAGTTGTGCATCAGAATCGTTGGCCGAATGCAGAAAGGCAACCAGATATTTCAACTGTGTGAATGAATGCCATCACCATCCACCATGTGATATTATTCACTTCCGGCACCATGAGGTCGAACAATCTTACGAGAAAAATAGAGTTCTACAAATGTAGAAGGTAGCCTATAATCCGTTTAGTGAGGTACAAGTGTAGTTGTTTTTGTTAACTAAATAATTTTCGTATATATGCTTTTGAAAAACATAGTGAGTGTGTATTATGAAACTGGGCATTTGGTCGTATGAATAAATACTAGTAAATGCTTTTACTTGAATTTTGCAATACAAATGCTCTACGCTATGCTGTACAAATCTGAAGTAAAAGCATTTGCTATGTTTTATTCATATCACCCAATGTATCAATGCGTGAGTAGGAACAAAATGAGCTTGAGGTGGATGTGACGAAAGTCAACAACTTGCCTGTTGCTGAATAACATTAGATTTTCCATATATTCGGGTCATTGTCATCAGCATATCCAACATCGTATGCACACACTGAGCAGAAATCGGAATGTGATATCCGATTACGATCAGTGTTGTGCTCGCCTAATCTTCTGCATGTTCTGTGGTGTTTTCCCGATTCCATGCCGACTCCTATAAAATGTTCTGCACTCTCATGACTGTACTGCATCTATATAGACATACATGTCAATTCTGCCTTCATCAGTGCATGCTTCACTCTATGGCAGTGCAGAATACACTCCAATAGAGAACGAGCGTATGCGTCGCGTCATGCAATACCGCTGTACTGGAGATACGTGGTGACGTCACGCCGTTTTTTCCTATGCTGACACGGCCGAAAATATGCACAAAAAGGCTTCTTTTTGTGCATATTTGTGCATATAGATCACCTAGCAATATAAACTTATAGTTCGAACAAGCATAAATCCAAGCGATGGTAAAAATTGCTATTGAATCGTTAACTGTACCTCGTGGTTTGAAATGCGGTAAAAGCATTATCCAGATGTACAGCCTGGCGAGACGCATGTATTAAAACTTCGAAATGTGCCCCCACAAGCTATTTCTTCAACTTGGATCACCTGGAACGAGGTAGCAGAGGCTTCCCACATTCTAAATCTCGTATCCAGGAAGCAAATCAAGTAGATCTGCCAACTGTACCCTATAGTGAAAAGAACCGTGTTGAGGCAACTGAAGAGCGAGGTTGCAGCTCTGTGCTAAAAATAATTATGTCGTGACGTCACCCGCAGGGAAAAGCTCCAGTTCCGTCAGTGCTGATTCTAAGGGCGTATTCGAATCCCTGTTCTCGAGTGACCCAGGTGCAGTGTTCGCGTGTTGAGGTTCCGAACAGGGAAGTGCGTGTCGCCAGGTATCGGGTGTCGTTGCCATGGTTGCTGAACATGGCGGATGTAATGCATTCGGAACACCTCGGGTCTTTCCGTCATTGTTCGGGAAAGCCCCTCGGATGTCATACAGTCATTCGCGGAGCGATTCTGTACGTGATCACGACCAGAATTGTTAGGCTACCGCATCACTCATGACAAGTAGCCACCTCCGCGAACAAATATAACACCTGCAAACCCTGGCTGTCTGAAGGCGTGTTTATCGCTCAAATATCAATAAATTGGTATATATTTGATACGCTGTATGTAAACTTGGAAGTGACACGCCAGTAATGTGGTTATTTACACATTTTGGTGATCATGCCGGGCAAGTGGGAAAGTAGCTCTCGCCACTAACGTATAATATACGTTGTAATGAAATCCCTCAAATAGTTACTCGCTAGAATTCACGTAAAACGCATGGACAGCATTGAATCAGTACACTATTGACATGATTGAGGACTATTAGTCCTCAATCATGTCAATAGTGTACTGATTCAATGCTCGAAGTACACAAAATGATCATATAATGTGCGATTTTCGTCATTTCAGTACTATATATTAGCGAACTATTTCTTAGCGGAAGAACACTCCGCCAGTCTGCGTAATCGGCGCGCCGCATCACATATCCTTCCATTTCAATATGGCCGCTTTTGTATGACATTAGAGATTGAAATCTGGCAAAGATTCAAGCTCTAAGTTGCGGTGGCTTCGTGTGAATAATGGCAGGAAACTCGGATTTAGTCAACATAACAAGAAATCATCTTTATTCGAGCCGCTTGCATAGCGCGGGAACTAGTACACAAAAACGCCGCATGGCGCCACCTTACAGTATGGTATAAGTGTGGGAAATACAAATTACACTTAGAGTACAATTCACCTCATCCCTCCCCCCTTAGAATGAAACAACTTTAAAAAACGGAGGAACATGCCTAGGTAAAACTGCTTGAATTCTTATGTCATAAAACTGAAAAGCACTAACATAGTACCAGTGAAACAATATCTCTCTTGATCAAATCATCAGTTCCAACTGTCACTTAAACACAACCAGCTTATTTCACATCAGTTACAAAATCCTTATATTTCTCAGGGAATTTGATACTCCTCTTAGGCCTACTAACAGCAATCGAATCTTCCGCACCAGATCTACATGGAGGCTGACTCACTCTTTCAGTAACAGTACCTGAAACATTTTCACTATCAGTAACAGTAGGGTTAATGCTCACATTTGGACTAACCACATCCCTAACAATAGGATCCATTGCAACAGGCTGTACAACAGGTACAGAATTTTCAAAACCTTTTCCTTGGAAGCTCTCTGAAATATGATCAAGCTTACTACCAATTGCATCAACATGACGTCGTACAATTTTGCCATCAGTCAATCTCACAGTATAGGACACCGGTCCTGATTGAGAAACAACGGTTCCTTTGACCCAGGGACTACCTAGCCCATAACTTCTCGTCATAACCTCATCTCCTACAGCAAATTTCCTCTCTTTTACCGTTCTATCATGGAATTCCTTCACCTTTTTCTGGTTGTCAGTCATTCTCTTATTAAACTCAGGATGCAAAGAGTCAAGTCTAGAACGTAACTGCCTATTCATCATTAGTTCGGCAGGCGAAACTACAGTTCTAGATTGTGGAGTAATTCTATACCTGAACAATACTGTAGACAATCTCTCACCAAGAGTTCCACGTTTGACCCTTTTCAACCCACTCTTGACCGTCTGTACTGCTCTTTCAGCTAACCCATTTGAAGAGGGGTGATATGGTGCTACCAACACTTGAGCTACACCATTCACTTTCAAGAATTGACCAACTTCCTCACTGTTGAAATTGCTACCGTTATCGGATGCCAAAATCTCTGGTACACGATGAACTGCAAATACCTGTTTCAATTTCTGAATAGTAGCAAATGAAGTGATAGAGGTCATCCAATGAGCGTCAATCCACCTTGAGTACGCATCCACCAAAATCAAGAGGTTCAAAATTCAGCATAATCAATGTGCACACGTCTCCATGGTTTGGTAGGGATTTCCCAAGGATGCAACGGGGCCTTAGCCGGAGATTTCTGGTTTTCCTGACAATTGTAGCAATTTCTAACCTTAGACTCTATCTCAGAATCCATGGAAGGCCACCAGACATAGCTTCTGGCAAGACCCTTCATGCGATTTACACCAGGATGAGCAACATGAAGCTCATTCAAAACCTCAGTTCGACCTTGGGGTGGGATCACAACACGAGAACCCCAAACAACACAACCATCGGCTACACTGAGCTCATTTCTAATCTTAAAGTACGGCAAGAACTTATCACCAGGTGATTTCTCGGGCCAACCACGCAGTACATACTCTCTAACATGTGACAAAGTTGGGTCCTTATGAGTCCACCGTTTCACCTCGTCCGCAGTAACAGCATCCTGGAACTCCACGTGTATTGGCTACGTCATAAAGACTACGCCACTACCCCTGGAAGCTTTCGCATGAATTTCTGTATTTGACCCACAAAAATACAGGTGACGGCTGCGAAAGATGCCAAGGGTTTGTGCGAGCGTAGTCGGAGGGCGGAGCGATGTCACAACCCTTGGTAGCCAAGATGCAGTAACAGGTGAAGACTCCAACTCATCTAACATCAAACACATGTGTTCTTCACGACTAGGCCTAGTATCAGGAATCGGCATTCTACTCAAGGCATCAGCGTTACCATGACTCTTACCCGGCTTATACACAATGTGGTACTCATAGGATTTCAAGATCAATGCCCAACGGGTCATGCGTGCAGACAAAGTAGTTGGCAGAGCTTTCAACTCATTGAAAAGTCCCAAAAGCGGTTTGTGGTCTGTTACAACAGTAAACTTGTGCCCTAACAGAAATTTGTGAAACTTGCGGACACCAAACAGTACAGCACAGGCTTCCTTCTCAACTTGGGCATAATTGCATTCTGCAGCATTCAAAGTCCTGGATGCAAATGAGATTGGCTTTTCTGTGCCATCTTTGTACCTATGTGACAACACACTACCTACGCCAAAAGGTGAAGCATCACAACTCACGACCAATTCCTCATTTGTATCATAATGCACCAAGAGTCTGTGTGACTGTAACAACTCCTTGACTTTGTTGAAAGCATGTTCTTGCTCTGCTGACCAAACCCATTTTTCACCTTTCCTCAACAGCTTGTGTACAGGAGCAAGAACTGTGGACAGGTTTGGAAGAAACCTATGGTAATAATTCACAAGACCCAAAAATGCTTTGAGCTGAGTTACACAAGTAGGCGATTGGACCTTCTGGATTGCATCAATCTTAGCCGGTATGGGGTGGATACCAGTAGAATCTAACAAATGGCCCAAGTACACAATTTCATCTTTCATAAATGCAGCTTTGGATCTCTTCAGTCTAAGACCAGCATCAGACAACCGTGCAAGTACCTTGCCAAGGTTCCTGAGGTGTTCGGCATCATTTTTGCCAGTGACAATTATGTCATCAAAATACACTACTACACCAGGACAATCACGCAAAACACCCTCTATAGACAAATCCTAAATTGACGTAAACGGGAAAGATCTGCGCACTTCCGCCGAAATAGCAACAAGAACCCCACGACAGTGACTTGGACGACGTCACGTCAGAGTTGACCATTGCTGAAACACGGATTGCGTCACGTCAGCTGGTTTCAGATCGAGGTTCTTGTTGCTATTTCGGCGGAAGTGCGCAGAACTTGGAATTTGGGATTTGTCTATTGTCCTCTGAATGAAATGGTCCATGGACCATGTGCTCACCTGGGTGAACGTGCCAGAAAAACAAATGACAAATGTTAAATCAAAATGTTCCAGGGTCATGTATCCTCATTAGATGCACCTGATAAATATTTGGAGACAATCCACTTACAGTTCAGGAGAAGAATCGAATCGCACTGAAAAGTGGTGTCATAGGTCACCTGACATAGGGATGTATATGTACAAAGTTTCAAATCAATGGCCCAAGCAGTTCCGGAAACACGCCACCACATGACTAAATTTTGAACTTTGACCTCTGTGACCTTGAAAAGTCGGTCAAATCAAAAACCCCTTACTTACGTCATGCATCCTCATTAGAATCATCAATGATAAAAATTTGGAGAGGATCCAGTCATTAGTTCATGAATTATTGCACTTTTTGTGTTTTTGGTTTCCGCCACCTGGTGGCCAAGCTAAGAGTCTAATCGGACCGAAACTTGGTGTCATAGGTCATCTGACCTAGGGTATACGTACCAAATTTCAGGTCAATAGCACCTGCGGTTAGGAAACATGCCACCTAAAAGCAAAATTTTGAACTTTGACCTCTGTGACCTTGAAAAGTGGGTCAAATCAAAAACCCGTTATATATGTAATGTACCCTCATTAGATACACCTATGATAAAAATTTGGAGGTGATCCAGTCATTAGTTCAGGAGTTATTACACTTTTTGTGTTTTCGGTTTCCGCCACCTGGTGGCCAAGCTAAGAGTCGAATCGGACCGAAACTTGGTGTCGTAGGTCATCTGACCTAGGGGTATATATGTACCAAGTTTCAGATCAATAGCTTCAGCGGTTACGAAACGTGCCCTGCTAACGGACGACGACGACGACGGACGACGGACGCAGACCGACGACAAGAGCTCACCCCAGGTGAGCTAAAAATAGCAGGAGCGCTCGATACACCAAAAGGTAAACGGAGATACCGAAATAACCCTCGGTGTGTGTTGATGGTCAGCAGTTCACTCGAAGCCTTGTCTAGAACAAGTTGATTGTAAGCATGGCTGAGATCAAGCTTGGTGAACTTCTGACCACCAGCAAGTTGTGCCATCAAATCTTCAAACTTGGGAATAGGATACTGCTCAACAGGTGATGCACGATTGACTGTTGTCTTGTAGTCACCGCAAATTCTAACAGTGTCATCTGACTTGGGTACAGGAACAATCGGAGTAGCCCACTCACTGTGGGTTATTGGCTCTATGATGCCATCTTTAAGTAACCGATCAAGCTCAATATCAACCTTCTGCTTTTGAGCAAATGCCATTGAACGTGGTTTACAAACATTCTGGTCAACATAAATCTTGGCCTCAAAACCCTTGAGCTGTCCAAGTGATTCACTGAATAAATCTTCACGCTTATCAAGAAGGACCTGCAAATTATTGAGTGTTCCCTCATTTGAGGTTGCGTTCTCACCACAATATTTACTCAGATCAATGGGTATCTGTTCAATCCAACTCCTACCAACAAGGTTTGGCCCAGTTCCATCTACAATATCTACTGGCAAATTGTTGACAACAGTGTTTTCAAATTCGACTGTTACAAACTGTCGACCAACAATTTTGACAATCTCTCCTGTGTAGGTTTTCAATTTCACAGGACTCTCAACAACCTGCGAATGTGACTGCCTTAAGCGCTCAGCCGTTGCTTTGTTCACAAGAGTAAATGGACACCCTGTGTCAATCTCAAATTTTACATCAATACCATCTAGCCCAAGTTCAACTAAATAACCAGCCTTGCCCAACTTACTAAGATTCTGACCAGATCCTGGACTACATGTTCCAGAGCAATGACCAAACATGTCCTCGGAGTCGACACTTTCATTATCACTAATATCACTATCAGACTCAGCCAGGAATTTCGCTTGCTTTGTACGCTTCAGTTTCCGGCATGTTGCAACAATGTGCCCGCGTTTCTTGCAATAGTTACAAAGTTCATTTCGAAATTTACATGTATGTGGCGCATGGTCACCCAAACTCCTCACAGCGCCACCTATCTCCATTCTTCCGATATAGTGACACTGCACCCAAACCGGTACTATTTGCGCGGAGGGCTTAGCAGACGACGTGAACAAAACACACCGAAATAAGGATTTTTGTGCATGTCAACAACTGAATCGACATGTATTAGCCCTCTTAGATTAGTAACTTCTATAACAACAGATAAAAATGTGATCTAGGCCTAGGCAGGGGTTGAAAACGAATGTTTTATCAAGCCACTTTTCCCCATGCATCGCTGTGTACAAAAATGTACAGACGCATACAGCTCGATTAAATGTCTAAATTTGCGGTTATTCGGGCCTAAGAAACTTACCTGCGTCATCCATTCATTCACGTGTGTTTCGAATATAATATCCATTTAGATTATACAAGACAAAACCTCCTGATTAAATGAAAATCGTTC
>NMRB01001511.1:57461-87881 GCA_002633025.1 Notospermus geniculatus
GGTATTTTGATGGCAATGCAGTTCAAATGCCTAGGCCTACCCTGCCCTGTTAGGCCTACCGTAGCTCTACAAAATACATGTAGGCCTAGGCCTAGGCCCTACACTTGAACATGCAGTTGTCATCTGTTCTTCTGGACATTAACCCTAACCAAGTTTCGGTCCAATTCGATTCTTATAGCTTGGCCTCCAGGTGGCCAAAAACAAGTCCTGCAACTTGGGAATGACTTGACCCAGATGTTCGCTCATATGTGCCTCTCTCTGTCATTACACTATGTCAGTGAGTGAGCACATGGTCCATGGACCATTTCATTGCTCCTTGCCCTGGTCGCTAGGCTTCGAATCATCACTACCCGACTTTGACTTGCTCGACTGTTTCGGTTTCCGTGGCATCGTAGGTGACAATCGGGACTCGCGTTTTGGTGTCGTTTTCCCCTTCCACCGTGAGTGTGGAGGTTTCTGACGGAAAGTGTTGACCGACGAAGTTGAATCAGAAGCTCCAGTACTACCACTAGCACCAGAACTAGGCTTAATCTCTTTCAATTCCTTTGCTGTTGTCTCCATGGTAACAGCAATCCTCATAGCCTTGTCGAAATTTAACGTCTGCTCCATGAGCATCTTCCGTTGTGTCGGCTCGTCGTTGATACCACACACCAAACGATCTCGTAACATAGTCTCTAACGTTGTCCCGAAGTTACAATGTTCTGACAATTTCCGAAGTTCTGCCATATATGTCTGAACGGACTCACTAGACTGCCGGACTCGAGAGTTGAACTTGTACCTTTGCACTATTTCACTAGGTTTCGGAGTGTAAAGCCCGTCTCACACGAGCGTTTTATCCGGCGTTTAGGCCGTGCGCCTAGGGGCGTTTATGAAACGCCGAAATGAGCCCATGGTAAGCGCAGGGTTGACGCACTGCGTGCACCAACGCAGACCTCTGGGTGAACGCATTGGTTTTCAACATGTCCAAAACTTTGTCGAAAACGCAGAAGAGTGCGTCTATTGACGCAAACGCTGCGTTTAAGAACGCATGAAAACGCATGAGAACGCACGAGAACGCATGAAAACGCATGAGAACGCATGAAAACGCAGCGTTTGTAAACGCACTGCGCGTTTACAAACGCCTACTTCGCGTTAATTTATCGCATTCACTGCGTCAAAGAGAAGAGACGCTACGTACCGGAAGTCGTCAAAACGCACGAAAACGCAGGACGTGCGTTCACACGGCGTCAACTATGCGCTAAATTGTGCGCTTGTCGGCGTTTTCAAAACGCGCTAGTTGACGCCGTACTCGGCGCTCGTGTGAGACGGCCTTAATGGTTCTTTACGAGTTTTACCAATGCCTCGAATGATTTGTCGGTCGGTTTGTCTGGCTGACACAAATTCTTCATCAGCGCGTAAGTCTTCGGCCCAACAGAAGACAGCAAGACTGCCCTCCGACGATCAGCAGCGCCAATGTCGTTAGCCTGGAAGAACTGTCCCATCACCTCACAATAATCCTCCCACGATTGCTTCTGTGGGTCGTAGTGCCCAACCGATCCGATCAGTGCATTAGCCATGTTTGATGAAGCCAACAAACAGTGCAACAGTGTCACAAACAACAGAGCAAAGCTCACTTGAACAGATTTTAAGTGCATGCAGAAATCGTACGTCGTAGGTAGAAACGAAATCACGAAACGCAACCTCTGTGCATTCATACACTGTCCACTCCAGTGTAAACGACAACACACAAAACGTAACTGCAGCACTGCACTGAAACACTGTCACTATGCATTACAAGATGCACAGTCAACGCACATGGCCGCACTCCTCGAGTGAGATGGGGCAGCGGGCCGTCACTTTCAAACGATCAAAAGTCACCTTCTAATCATCAATTTCATAACTACGGCTATTTATCATAAGCTCTATCGCATCCCCAGAAATTTGTGACATTAAAGCACACCTAGTGGCAGTCCTGATAACTACACACTACATGGAATATACCATTGGGAATCGTTTTTCATCGTGATAGCCAGGCAGTGGTGATAACTGCGTCACTTGCCGATATTTTACCAGTTAGATACAGGAATAAGGCTTCACTATGCCAAATTTCAGATGCATTGGTGATAATTTACCCACGTCCACCCGGGGGTTGAAGATTTCTAATGCATTGTAATGCATTCATAGTGGGGAAATGGTAAAATCATCGAAAACTGCCTTTTTTGGGCCTCCGTATCTTGAAATGCAGACGACTTGCTTTCGTTGCCGATAGCAGCGGTAGATGGCAATACCCTACAGAGGCTGTGTACGAAGTTTCGTGGATTTTGATTAAAATTTTTCGCTGTCCATAGGGGGGTCAAAAAATGACAAAATTGGTAACAAAATGCCCTTTTTTAAAACCTAGACTTGAGTCAAAGGCTATGACACTTTTTATGTGAATATGAAAGTGCATATTCCCTACTGATCCAAAAGGGTTTTTCCCACTTTTTTTAGCTAACTTATCTTTTACGTGTACATTTTGTCTTTTCCTGTACAAATGTACTAGAATGAGTGGCGACAGCAGCGCGCCACACGGCCAGTCATGTAACTAACTGGTCGCATATTTCTGGCCATGCATCAGTTTTATCCTCGTCGCCAATTCATGTGGTGGCTTCGTGTGAATAATGGCAGGAAACTCGGATTTTGTCAACATAACAAGAAATCATCTTTATTCGAGCCGCTTGCATAGCGCGGGAACTAGTACACAAAAACGCCGCATGGCGCCACCTTACAGTATGGTATAAGTGTGCGAAATACAAATTACACTTAGAGTACAATTCACCTCATAAGTTGAGAATGGGATGTAATGCTGCGGGCTGTGTCCCTGTGCAAAATCGGATTTTTGTTGCAGGAAAGGTCATTTTTCCTATGTGACAACATCCACGGATTTACCCACATTACAAATTACATTACTGCAGGCATGAAAGTCCCATATTCAAGAACGACACAAAGTTTTATCGAAATTGACTTGCGACATTTCGTCGTCAATGACATTGGCCGCCATCTTTGTTCTCGGTGTTCTCGGTTTCACCCCCGAAAAAGTGGGGAGTGGAAATTTCGTTCGCGAACACTGTTCTCGTGTCGGTTCTCGGCGTTCGAATCCCGCACTCGTGTTGATATCAACACGAGTGCAGGGATTCGAATACGCCCTTGAATTTCATACATGACGTATGCCGTGTTCACACTAGGGTTTTATATCGAATCGAATTCGCAATAAAGGCTTATTCCGATATAACGCGTCACACTCAATTCGAAATAGATCACTTTTATATCGATTTAACCAAACCGGTATTTGAATCGGTTTCGATTCGCATTAGCCAAATCGAAATAGTTATGTACTGCACAGTATACATTCAACATGTTCAATGTAGGCCTAACGTCATGACGTAGTTTATTTCGGGTTGAGTGTGACGCGTTTTGTTTCGAATTCGAAATCGGTTTAGTTGTAGTGTGACCCGACCCGGCGTAACCAAATCGATTTCCGTATTTCGATTTACGGAAACCGATTTCGATTCGCAATAGGTGTGAACGCAGCAGTAGTGACGTTGTTTGTTGGGTAACGTCATTTTCGCGGCAACGACACGGCGGAATCCCCACGCCAACCTCGTCCGATTGGCGCTATTATGGTCAGCGCCATCGGGATTTTATTGAGTATACTATATTTGTCGCGCAACGTCGGCCGTGCATTCATTCTCTATTGCACCCTTGAGTCCTAGAAACCACTGTTGAGAAGTATGTACCGAATGCTGGAGCATTGTTTTCCGTTTGTTTATAGGCCTATTAATTAGGTTCAGTAAAGTGGCAATGGCAGACATTTTGTGATCTCTGCATCCCCAGGATCACAAAGGTTTCAGTGCCAATAATAGGGTGTTCAGGTGAATTTTTCAATGTGTTTGTGGGCAAGTTGTAATAGGTTATCTGCAAAGAGGATAACCATAGAAACATGTTGGTGCAACAATTTTGAAAATCCGTCTACAAATAAGCGAGTTACGGCCTTTTATGTGTCGCGGACATGGGCATTTTTTCCGGCGCCCCCTAAATGGCAAAACAATAGATATCAATGGCACCAATTTGAGATAATTAGACCGATTTTTTTTCAATTAAACAGCAATATCTCAAGAATGGATATTCACATCATGAAAAAAATTGGCACGGTGGTCAAAGAAGTCATGTCCTTCAATATTTCACTAACCTCGTCAGATGACCGGCACTGGTAAATCCAATATGGCCGCCAATATGGCCGCCGGTATGGCCGCCATGTTGGATTTCGGTCCAAGGTACATGTTTTGTGCCAATTTCAAACAGTTATACCAATATAAACTGACTGACATCCTTAAATATCTCAAAGGGCACCTAAAATATTACGGATGGAAGCCATTTTGAAGATAAAAAGCGGCGGCCATCTTGAAATTCAAGATGGCCGCCGCGAAAATGTCATAAATTTCAAACATAGTCGAGTAATATATCAAATCGAAGGTCTAATTGTGTAGAAAAAGATGGTGACACTCAAAAAGGCTTTCATGATAACATTTAGCTGATAATGGATGAGAAAGGTAACAAACAATATCAAGAATGGTGAACACGGAACAGGAAAAACACTAAAAATGAACGTCAAACAATGAATAAAAAAGAAATCTGAATTTCAATTTTTAACTAAAATGGAATATTTGATTGGACTTACAATACATGTACAGGAGGCCATTTACTGCTTTACAATGAGGTCACCATTCTTGATGTCAACAAGTAGAGGAAATATCCAGTCACCATCTTCATCGTCATCACCGTCATATTCCACAACATACTTCGATTTGTATCCATCATCAGCAGTCAACCGAATCACTTTCCCAGGAAACCACTCAATTTCATCATTGTACTTCATCTTGTGGATGATTGATCGTCCTACAAGTAGCTTTGGGTCCTCTATGAAAGTTTGAAGCATTTCCCGGGTTGTTTTCACTTTTGCTGCAGTTCTCTGCATTTTCAGTTTACAGGCCAACTTCTCCTTCTCTTCTCTGATCCGATCAGATATCGCCGACATGTCAGTTCGCCCCTTGTCTATCACAGATTCATCATCATTGTCACCAACATCATCAGCAATATCATTCACCTCTACAATATGAACAAGATGAGCTAACTTCTCCTCCAAGGTGTACTTATGCCCCTTGGATGACTTTTGAAAGAATTCAGTTGGTGCCTTTGACTTTAAAACATCCTTATGAAATTGAATTTGGCACATGATGGCATTGTACTTTGCTGTCTCGGGCAACTGGTCAGCCTGAGTGGTGGGGTCTGTCCACAACCCTCCAATTTTAGTGAGATCTTTGGTTAGAGTAACCCTACTTTGAAGTTGTTTCTCTTCTTTTTTCTTCACTTCCAACTGTTTGGCTTTCAGTAGTTCTTGTTTTTCCTGTTTAAGTTTCTTTTCCCTCTCACGAAATCGACTCATTGCACCACCTACACTTTTTCTGGCCTCAGACATGTACAGTTTCTTTTCATTCTCATCTAAGTGGTCAAGCCAGACTGCTGTCTTGTTATTGGCCCACATGACTAGAGTCTCATATGTAGAAGTCTTTGCGGCTGGCTTCAGGTGAATCAAGTAATCTAAAATGGCAAAGTCACGTTCACTTACAGTGTTCGTTTTAGGAACATTTGCCGCTTGTTTCTTCAAGAAATCTGATGGATTATCATGTTTTCCTCCTTCCAGGTGATCTTTTCCCTGCCTTTCAAGCAGAATCAACATAGAATGTGCAAGAAGTTCCAAGCACTGCTGGGTGAGAGCATCAAAGTCTGTGTTCACAGGTTGGAAGAGGAGTGTATACATCTTGCATTTCACTACCTCCACATTTGGGAATACCACTTCCTCATTCATCAATGGTGAAGCATCATTGCACAGCAGTTCAAGTTTTTTGTGCAGCAAGATCAGGTCAGCATTGACATCAAGGATACTTCCCTCTTTCTTCAGTAGGGTGTCAAGAGGTTCAATGATGAGTTTATGAATGATCCCTAATGCGCGCACCCCAGCTTTAAGAGGAGTCTGGGCAAGATCATATTTTACTGATCTGAGTAGCTTGTTTGGATTTGGCCAAAACCTAAGGAAATTTTCCAAGTCCTCATAGTGAAAGTATGTGGCAGTGGCATTTGTAAACAGTATATGGAATCGGCTTCCAATGAAACTCTCAAGTTTCAAGGCATTTTCCCCACGCAACGGTTCAATGTATGCTTTGAAGGGAGAGGCAACACCACATTCGTCACTTCCGCGAGGATGAAATGCCTTACAGACAGTTCGTATCAACCGACAAACAGCGGATTCTCCAAGCTGGAAACCATGTGGGTTCAATACGCTTTCCATAGTAGCATCTTCAAAAAGCTTCAACCCATTTTGGACTTCACTGCCCATGTTGGCTAGCATGTGCATCTTGCAATAGAAGAAACCCATATCAGAAATGTTCTTCTTCGCTTCGTCATCTAGAGCCCCCCAATTTTCCAAGGCAACTGGGAGCAGCTTCTCACGCAATAATTTCAATTTCTCATTGAAAGGTGCATTGGTAGGGCCCTGATCACTCATTGTATTCTTGATGCCAACAGTCATCTGTGCTATAAGCTGCTTTTCGGACTCATTTTTCACGGATTTAATGGCATTGGCAAGTTCACCGATACTGTCATTCAAGGCTTCAATATATGCATCAGACGTTCCTGCAGCCATATCTAGGAGTGAGATGCTGTAAGTGTCCCCTAAAATATCTGTTAATTGATATGACTGATAATGTTTACTGAATTTGGATGTGGCATCACTATGTATGCAGCTACCAACATTTTGTTCAGGAGTGCTAGATGACAACAAGACCTCTGCCACCTGGAGCTGCGCAAGATGACGTGCCTCCCAAGTAAGCCTCGACTTTAAGGCCTGGCTTGGTAAGGAATCAACTTCCATGTGAGCAAGCTTTTTCAGTACAGTCTTAATCACAGGATCAACCTTTCGAATTGAAATGTTCATAGTCAGCAAATCCATGATAACTTCTCTAATCTCATTAGAGTATCTGCCTCCTTCAAATGTTTTGACAGTATCACTGTCAAGGAGTGACATAGTTTCATGAAGTTCAAGGTTTTTCTTTTCCAGGTCCTGTATCCTGAGTTGTAAGGAACCAATAATATTTTCATTTTCTACAATTTCACTCTCAATTGCCTGTGGTTTCAGTTGATTTCTATACAAAAGCTTTGCCTGAAGACTTTTTTTCTCTTTACGTAATTTTTCAACATCAACTTTTAGTTTGGAATGACTTCCTTCTAGCTCTTTCAGTTTCTCTGACAACTCATTGTTCTTGCAGCTTTGACCCTCCAATTCTTCTTGTTGCTTTTCTAGCTTCTCATCCCGTCTCTTGATTTTCTTATTCAAATTTCTAACATCACATTTCTTTAGTTTTTTATGTGCCCTGTTCAGTTCATTTTGAATTGCATCTAATTTTTCTGTCTTTTTCCTTAATTCTTCCTGTGCACTTTCCAGATCAACCCCACCCTGCTTAGTTTTAGCCAGTTCCTCAGAGACAGACTGCAACTCCTTGTCATACTTGGCAGAGATTCTCACTGCCTCCAACTGGATATCCTCATAACTGCGCTCAAGTTCAGAACAATGTCTTTTCAAATCTTTCTTTTCAGCTACAGATATTGTAAGAGCTGCTTTTCCTTCTGAGTTACACAAGAAGAAAGTCTGCGGTCATTGTTTGTAACTCTCTGTGGTAAGGCAAATGGTGTGTTATACCATGCCTCTAGTTTAAGTTTATCTTTTCTGCAATTTTGTAGTTGAATTTTTCTTTCCTTGAAACGTTTCACTATTTTGTTGTAAATGGTTTTGTCACTACTCTCACAGTTTTGAAATGAACTCCATTTTTCCTTGAATACTTTTACGACTGAAGACTGTGTCTCCGATCTGTGTTCATTGTACAAATCTACGACATCTTTGTACGTGACAACAGTAGGCCTATCTCCTAGAGCCTGGATAACACTAGCACGAGAATTAGCTAGCCAGGTTGGTTCCAACACCGAATTTACAGCTGCTCCAGTGGCCCCGTTGGCATCCATAGAAGTTTCAAGTTCATCCACCACGATTGGGTCCAATTCCGAATTTACAGCTGCTCCAGTGGCCCCGTTGGCATCCGTAGAAGATTCAAGTTCACCCACCACGATTGGGTCCAATTCCGAATTTACAGCTGCTCCAGTGGCCCCGTTGGCATCCGTAGAAGATTCAAGTTCATCCACCACGATTGGGTCCAATTCCGAATTTACAGCTGCTCCAGTGACCCCATGTCGGTTGGTGTCGGAAGAAGATGCAGATTCATCCATCACAATTCGCTCATTGACCGTGTTGTCATGACTTTTAATTCAATCGGGTCATCGTCATCGCGGATGTTGGATGGTATGGGTTGGTACTCAGGAATACACATGTAGCAGAGAAAAAAAGAGAAAAAGGCTTAAACTCCACTTTACCATCACTTTCTGTATTAGGCCTACAGTAGCAGCATGAATATGATGGTTACCGCATGCATTCATGTAGACCACAGCCTATAGGCCCCACTAGCCTATCCAATTTTCCAAAAATTTTTAACAATAAAACATTATTCCCTGGTATAAGCTGCGTCAAACACGGCATTATTTGTGACGAATCAGTAAAAATTCCATTACAGATCACTCAATTCAAAACCTATAGCTTGTATTTCTCGGAAATATTAACAAAACACCCTTTTTTCACCGAAAATTTTCACTGTTTACGTCTGGATCGTGGGCGCCGCCATGTTGGAAATGCCCGGATGTCGTCGAAAACATCGTCAGCTCCAAGGTGACCGTTGACAAAAATGTGAATCCTGCCCAAGGGTGATCATAAATCCATCCGAATCGGGCATGATATCAAAGGTTTTAGACAATAGAATGATGATCAGGGCGAGGCATGGGTATTAATCGATCTTACCGATAAGTAATTTACCGATGAATCCTATCAAATTGCCGTATTTCGTCAATTTTGCACGGAATTCAATGCCTCTGGTACCAAAATATTCAGGAGAACTCGTAGATTCCGATTCTGGCCGAACCAGACATCGTTAACCAATCAGAACACGCGGATTCTTCGGCTTGCTACCCGACCGCACTTCGGAGTTTTCCAAAATGGCGGTCGGAGACGCAGACAGCCGAACCGAGTGGCAGCGTGGACAAAATCCATTAATTACTCAGGCATCCTTTGACGGATTTTCAAAATTTTTTCAGGATATAAAATAGGATATACATACTACCGATATCTGATATCATTTGATAAATACAGGCAGGTTTTATATTTCTATTTCACGGAAGAAATTCGCAGATGCCAAATCGACGCCTCGGCCAACCGGGAAGTCACGTGACCTGAACACCCTACCAATAACTAAAAGTAATTAGATATTCAGAATTCAGCAATGCCTGTTGGAGGTAGCCATTTCTGTAAGTTGGATGGACCTAGCCCTTAAGGAAAAGACCGACAATCGGTAGCAAAGGTTCATTACCTTACTGTCGTATGCCGGTACGTTCCGATTTTAATTTCCATCATCTGCAAGTTAAACACCGCATACTAGTACTACATACCAAATAATGCGACGTTTCATGATCGGCCACGTTTTCTAATTTTACCCGGATTTCAGATTGTACCAAATGTATTCCATTAGGTCTAGGCGTTAAATCAACGAAAGTGATGCTGTGCAAATAACATGTGTTTTCATTCAGATACGGCTGTCCTCAGGCGATTATATCCGACCAAGGGAGAGAGTTCTGTAACAAGATTGTTGAAAAGCTCTTGGATGAGATGCAGGCAACGAATCGAGTGGCGTCGAGTTANCCCCCCCCCCGACCCCCCGACAAATGGACAGACTGAGCGATTCAACAAAACACTCTGCTCGATACTAATCAGATTTTGCTCAGACCACCAAAACGACTGGGATGTACACCTTGAGAGCACTTTATTCGCATATAGAACGTCGGTACAGTGCACAACCAAAAAACACCCCATTCTACTTGGAATATGGCAGGTAATGAAGGTGTTTTAATAGTCATCATATTATGAAACATTAAATGTTTCATATCTGAAACCCCTGTCTCCAGCACGATAATAAATGCAGGTCTAAATCTTTTTATTGATAAGCCATGTTTTCGTCATTTCCATTTCAGAAACGCACGCCTAATAAAAGAGTGTCGAGGAAAAGAGGGTTACGCCAGACCCTACTCAATGACATGAAGATGTTGACGCAAGAGTCCGTTCCCTCGACAGATTTAGATCATCCCTCGTGTCATGTAATGTACTAGTTAGTAAGACACCCTGTATGCAGCGCTCTACCGGTAGTCTGTACGGTGGTGCCGCCACGTGGTGTTAATGTTGTTTAGACCATCAGCCCATAACATGTGTTGTGTACAGTTAGACCTTGATGGTGCAAGTAATGGAGTCTAGTTAGAGGCATGTGCACATGTGAAGATACGAGAAGGATATCACTAGCAGGTACGGTAATCTGGGCTTTTAACATTGGTAGCAGTCCGTAGTTCAAGTGTAGCAATGGCAACACAAGCAAGTTACAAGAATCCACCTGCTTTTGTACCTGGAGAACAGCCATATGAATCATGGAAAAATGAGATTGAAGTCTGGAGACTGGTCACAGAACTGTCAAAAGAAAAACAGGCATTGGCAGTTACATTGACATTAAAAGGGCCGGCAAGTGCCAAGGCATTAGAGCTTGATGTTAAAGAACTTTAAAAAGAGGACTGTCTGGATAAGTTTCTCACAGCCTTGGACAAGTTATTTTTGAAGGATACAGTTGACCTTGCTTATGCAGCATACTCCAATTTTTAGCTCACCTCTGTGAGGTGAGCTTCTCTCATGGTGTGTCGTCCGTCGTCCGTCGTCCGTCGTCGTTAACATGGGTGGCACGTTTCTAAACCGCTTGGGTTAGAAACTTGAAATTTGGTGTACAGGTAGCCTATGGTAAAAACTATCTCTGGACCGAAACTTAGCGCTGCTGCTTATACACTCTGGCCTGTAGGGGGCGCTTTGTGAAAACCTTCTTTGGGCCGTATCTCCTGAACGCTGTTAGCTAGAACCACGAAACTTTTATGGTGGGTTCCTCTGATGAGACTACATCACATAAATCCCGGGTTTTTGATTTGACCTACTTTTCAAGGTCACAGAGGTCAAAGTTCAAAATTCACTGTTTGGTGGCACATTTCATGGCTATTTGACATAGAGCGTTGTGATTTGGTGTGAAGATATATCTAGGCACCCTGCACAAATGCACCAAATTTCAACCCGATCGGACTTCAAATATGGCCGCCAGGAAGCCATCTTGAAAAATGGACTTTGACCCACATTTTATAAATAGGAGTAGGTAGGATGTTTTAACGTTGTCAAAATATGTATCTAGGTACCATATAAATATATGGTAAATTTCAGTGAGATTCGACGTCAAATATGGCCGCCAGGGAGCCATCTTGAAAAATGGACTTCGGCCCACACCTCATAAATAGGGGTAGCTAGGATGCTTTAACCGTGCCTAAATATGTGTCTTGGTACCGTCTAGTTATATGCCAAATTTCGGTTCGATTGGACTTCAACATGGCTGCCAGGCGGCCATCTTGAAAAATTGACTTTGGCCATATCTCATCGGTAGTAAATGTTACGATGTTTCAATGTTGTCTAAATATCTATGCAAGTATCCTGTACATTCCTGCTAAAATTTCAGTCCCAACGAACGTCACGTGTGGCCACCAGGTGGCCATCTTGAAAAATAGAATTTTTGACATCTGTGACCTAGACAGGAAAGCAGTTTGTTCACAAATACCACTTGTATTCATTGTATTCAGAAATTGTACTCCTTCTGGACGTGCCATCACCTGAGTTTATGTCATTGACTGATAATACTGATCACGTCATAAAATACTTGGTGTGTTCAGCTTTAACTTTTCTGTACTGATCCTCAAGTCACAGTTTCACACTTGATGGAGACTTATCACAGAGGTGAGCACAATGGCCCTGGCCATTTCATGATACCTGTCGCCATCTCTCGGGGAAAGGTCGCACCTCGCGCCTTGAATGACGTCATCGGCCCTCTCCAACGTGGCGCCCTATTCAAGTGGACGGGGAGGAGAACAGAGGTACGTTTACTGCGTATTGCACAGATTTTCTGACTTTGTTGCAAAGTTAGCTTTATTCAGGGTCAATTCCGTAACGGACATTTCCCATATATATGTGTATTTTTTGAAGTAATTGTTGTCAAGAGCGTGTTTACCACTGTGACCCGGCGGCCACGCCCAAGGTCAATATACACTAGCACCCCTGTACACACAGCAATGTACAGTCTGGTGTACGAAATGTCAATGCCATAACGTCACTGCCGTAACGCATGTGCATTAAACGCATTCGTTACGACATTGACATTCAGCTATTGTCTATGAAATACCTTCTAGGATGGCCAGAAGTTATGAATTAACCCTTTTAGGACTAGCCCCGTGTACGGGTTGCATGCCAGTACATGTGCTTGATCTGCCCAGGTCGTTGTGTCGCCATCTCCGAACTGCTTTGAGAACTAAATAGAGTAACTGAGGCATGCAGATGTCCAGCGTTTTTGAGACTTTTTGGCGGGAAATGGAGCCCTTTCAGAAATTTCTGGCCTTCCAGGCCTCCAGGAGCACCGGACAGACTTCTTTCAGCACTGAAATTGTTGTTCTACCCCTCCATCACCCTACCTCCAGATGATGGTTTCCTTGAAGCCTGGTCAAACGTTTCCCACAGCCCTCTATGATAAATTTCCTTGTCGTTTCATCTCATAGTTTGACGAAACCTTTGACCCCCTGTGCAAAAATAATGGCCTGTCCCGAAGGGTTAAAACAGAAAAGCGCAGTCTGAATGCATTTATTTCTCCCATTGCAGACTCGAGAATGCCCCCTAAAAAACAAAACCCGCTCAGCAATCGGGAGCGCCAGCAACGATGGCGCGACAAACAAAAAATGAACGCTGAAAGCCATGAGCAGTACAAGGCTGCAGAGAGGGCGCGGCATAGCCAAAGAAAGGAAAACGGTGGCGTTAAGACCATTGCAAAGATGTCGAAAAAACAGCAAAAAGCACAAAGAGACAAGTGGCGCCAGAGTCAACAAAAACACAGAGCTAATGAAAAAAAAGCAGCTGGTGAGATTCTAACTCCGCCAATGAGCCCTGCATCGCCTGAAGCCGTCCAAGGAAACCAAGGCCAGCAGCCTGGCCAACAGCTCGGCCAACAGGCGACTCGCGGGCGCAAGAAAGTGCGTAGAGACAGAGCTAAAGTGTACAAAACAGTCGAAAAGCTGCAGGTTAAACTGAATCTAGCAAACAAACGAATCAAGAGGGTGCAGAAAAGATTGGAAAGATCCCGTGCTGAAAAGAACTTTTCGAATTCGCCAAGAAGCAAAGCAAACAAACTACTGAAAATAGGTGATGAAAGACAGTAAAAAGACATTTGACCTTTTCTTTGACAATGTCTGGTGCACTGAAAGAGAGGTACAAGAAGCAAAGATCTGAGAAAGAAAAGAGGTACCTAAGGCGTATGCTAGATCAAGCTGTTTTGAAAAAGTATCGTCTCATGAGTTTTGCCGCCACTTCACTAGGTGTTCAGCGCCATGTCCTCCAGTCTGAAATAATTAGGCGCAAACGAAGACGCGACCCCCATAGTGAGGAGATCATAGCGAAAATTGAAAATTTCTATCAACGAGATGATAATAGTACCATGCGACCCGGGAAGAAGGACTGTGTGAAAGTCCTTCAAGATAGTAAACAGAAGCGGGTACTCTCTGATACAATCAAAAATCTGCACATGAAATTCCTTGCGGAAAACCCAACAACTCGCATTGGGTATGATTTTTTCAGACGTCGTAGACCAGCATATGTGCTCATGGCCAAATTCGCGGACCGTGATACGTGCCAGTGCAAAACGCATCAAAACGTTGCCTTGATGTGCGATGTCCTTTACCGCGAAAACGCGATAGAAACCAGAGATCCGGAAATGCTTTTGAAATCCCTTTGCTGCGCTGTAACCGACAAGAAGTGTATGTACAGGGAGTGTGGGGAATGTTCAGACAAGCGTGTAGCTTTTAACCCAGGATGTGATGATATCAAGCCCGTTGAATGGGATGAATGGCGCGTAATCGAACACGAGTACAAGAATAAAACAAGTGGGGAGAATGGAAAAACAAAGCGCACTAGTCGGGTGAAAGTCCAGGGCAATCTGGGTGATTTGAAAGACAAATTTGAGGCGGCGCTAACGCGAAAGTTGGCAAAGCATGTGTTTAACATCCGGCATCAATACCGCGCCATTCGAGAGATAAAACAGAATTTGGCAGGAAACGAAGCGCTCATTCATTGGGTGATTTCAAAGTTGGTGTTAACACGGTGTTTACAATGCATTAAAGCATTGTAAACACCGTGTTAACACCAACTTTGAAATCACCCATTGTGATTTTAGCGAAAATTATAACTTGAAATACGCAGCGAATATCCAGAGTTGTCACTTCGGGGCTTCAAATCAACAAGCAACCCTACACACCGGTATGGTATACTTGAAGGGGAGGGAGTTTGGGTTCGCAACAATTTCAGGTAGCCGACGCCATGACCCGTCCGCAATATGGGCACACCTATCCCCTATCATGAAGAAGGTTAGGGAGGATAATCCGGCTGTGGATGTGGTGTACTTCGTTTCAGATGGGCCGACCACCCAATACCGCTGCAAAAGCAATTTCTTCCTCATGTCTACGCTTCCCTTCAATTGGGGCTTTACTGCTGTAAACTGGAACTTCCTAGAATCGGGACACGGTAAGGGGGCGGCGGACGGAATCGGCGGGGCCCTCAAAAAAAAAGGCAGACCGTCTAGTTGCTGAGGGGAAGGACATGGTGGATATCGGGCGACTGACCACGGAATTGTCCAAAAACACCAGTATCTATGTTCGTCAGGTAAGTGAACGCGATGTTGACGAAATCGACGCAATCCTAAATGCTGCACTGCCGTTGCGCACCGTCCCTGGGACAATGACGATCCACCAATTGGTTATATGTCAAAAGGGGGAACTTGTCTCTCGCAAAGTGAGCTGCGTCTGCCAGGGATTCAGAACTTGTGATTGCTATAACCCAGTAAGGCACCGGGTAACCTTGAAGATTAACACCCCTACTGCCCCTCCCGCTGCGCCTGCACCTGCGCCATCTGCTACTGAGCCTCCTGTACAGCCCACTACTCCGCCTGCTTCTACATCTCCTGTGCAGCCTACTACTCCGCAGGTAGCTGTGCAGACTACTCCGCCTGCTCTGCAGACACCTCCTACGGTGCCGTCTACTACCCCGCCTGCTGTGCAGACTACTCTGCGGCCTAACGTGGTGCAGACTTCTCGCCAGTCTGATGGGCCCTTGCGGCCGATACATGAATTCACCGACGATCTCGTTGGCAAATTCTGTGTTGTTGTATATCGCTTCGACAATAAGCCTTATCCAGGGGTAATAGATGACGTTGACGACGACACTCTGAGAATAGATGCTATGAGTCGTGCGAGTAGAAAAAAGTACGAATTCTTCTGGCCACAAATTAAAGATAATGACGTGTGGTATGAAGATGAGGATATCATTACGCTTATTCCTGAACCTGAGCCTGTAGAGGGTTATGAGAACCGCTATAGTGTAGATAAGGTAATCTGGGATGCAGTCATTGAATCCCTCGATGAATGGGTCAGGTAATAAGTTGAGGACTGGAGTCATTGTCCATGATGCATGAGTTGGTAGTTTTGAGATTGAGAACTCAGTGTTGTATTGACAGAAAGTTGAAGCCGAGGTTTAGGCAAGTTTAACCCATCCAAGTTTCTATGGTTTATTGTTGTTTTTTAAAAGCCGGCGCTGACGGACTGTTAACAGACATCGGTTGATTTTCATGCCGGTGTACCGGTACATAGTTTGTCTCGTACAGCATGTTTCGTTCATATTGTGGTTTAAACGTTCCTTTGATGTCATGTTTTATCTCTTCATATCTTTTCTTCAGTCAATAAGGAATGGTCACATAGGCCTATAGCCTACCATGACAAATGTCAATGCCGTAACATATGCAGAACCTTATGTTTAAGGGCCTGATTTGCATGGACTAAATAAGAGAAGTCGGTTGATTTCAATGTATTTTATAGTTGTCTTGTACTATGTACCTGTTTACGTTAATTGTGGTTTAAACGTTCAAGTGATAGTCTTGTTTCTTGTACCTTTCATAGCACTGATGTAGCCACTTAGCACCTGTGGACATTGTAGGACTATACCGTACCTGCAGTATTATGAGCACGGCGATTATGTAGTCGCTTAAATTGCTTCTGTGGATTGTAACTTCTGTAGCCATGACGTAACGTTTTAAATAAAGGATTTGTTTGAAATATGAAATGCAGTGTTATGTTCTATGTATCTTTTCTTTGTCAATACCGTAACGAATGTCAATGCCGTAACACATGCGCAAGCTTATTTCAGGCGTTTGTAACTAGATTGATAGGCAAAAATCATATGATTGTGTTGTCGGAACTGTTAATTGTTGGGGTTTTCTTTTCACAGAAAGTGCACAACCTCATCTAACTAAAGCAGTTAGGGAGGAATTATAAGTTTCCTTTCAGTACATGGCTGAAGTCAATGAATTTGAATCCAGACCAGTCGCATAACGGGAAATAACAGTGGCATCATTTGGATCAATAACTAAAAAAGACGTGTAACATACTAGAAAGCACCATTATTCATCAGGCAAACATGTATTTATTCAGTTTTCATAATCACATTTGATAAATTAAGCCTTGAGGTATGCGTTACGGTAGTGACATGGAATATAGGTCAGCAAGGAAAAAAAGCAAAAATTTTGGGTTTGGAGTAAGAAATCAGCACTGCTGACACATTTCTATTACATCACGGAACCCAGTGAAACACCAAATGACGAAATTTCAACAGAAATGTTTAGTTTCATTTCCCACTTTAAGAACGGTTTAATTGTGTCTTTTATCCCAGTTCCACCCACTTATCGACGAAATGATTACCGGTAGCGGTAGGCCTACCACTACCACCAATACATCCACTCGGCCTAGTGGTAGGCCTGCTGCTTCGAATTCTTCCAGTTCCAGCAGCAGCAGTGGCATTTTCGACACTGAGATTTGTATTTCCAACGAAAGCCGCGCAGTGGCGTGGCTGTCTTTTTTTAAAACACCCCAGAGGCTGTTTTTATCTATTAAGTTCAGCTTTAATGTGCTTTTTGTGGCGATTTTCGACCGGGTGTCAGCAGCTGGTCAGCGGTGTGTATTCAATGTACAGGAATTGTACATGTTTCCAGCCTTGTGTATTTTTATATTATAGGGGGTACCCCGCTACGTTTACCGTAGCTAGGCCTCGGAACACAGCTTCACAGGGGCCTGTGGTTCAACATGTGAGCGCACAGGGGTGGAACTGGGATAAAAGACACAATTAATGTCTCCATGATCAAAATGCCGTAATACGCAACAAAAATAAAATTTTGTAATTGCAATACCGTGATTTATAAAGGGCTATACATGCGAAACTGTATTCAACTGCCTTATGTTTTATTCAGAAGGGAGAAATAGGATATTAAAGCACCCAAATGCGTCCTGACCCTAAAAATGCCATGTCGCCACCCCACCCCCTGAAAATGCATCATATAAATTTATAAGCAAAAACAGCAATATCCACAAATTATTTTGGATAAATGGTAAACGTTCCGTAGGTACTTCAATGTGCAGGAAACAGACATTAAACAAAATGCGCCATTTCTGATATATATGCATCTGAAAATCGGAAATCACCTGTCTCCATATTCCCGTCAATGCCGTAACCAATAGGTTGGTGGTGTCGCCATCTCTCGGGGAAAGGTCGCACCTCGCGCCTTGAATGACGTCATCGGCCCTCTCCAACGTGGCGCCCTATTCAAGTGGACGGGGAGGAGAACAGAGGTACGTTTACTGCGTATTGCACAGATTTTCTGACTTCGTTGCAAAGTTAGCTTTATTCAGGGTCAATTCCGTAACGGACATTTCCCATATATATGTGTATTTTTGAAGTAATTGTTGTCGAGTGCGTGTTTACCACTGTGACCGGGCGGCCACGCCCAAGGTCAATATACACTAGCACCCCTGTACACACAGCAATGTACAGTTTTGTGTACGAAATGTCAATGCCGTAACGTCACTGCCGTAACGCATGTGCATTAAACGCATTCGTTACGGCATTGACATTCAGCTATTGTCTATGAAATACCTTCTAAAGGATGGCCAGAAGTTATGAATTAACCCTTTTAGGACTAGCCCCGTGTACGGGTTGCATGCCAGTACATGTGCTTGATCTGCCCAGGTCGTTTGTGTCGCCATCTCCGAACTGCTTTGAGAACTAAATAGAGTAACTGAGGCATGCAGTTGTCCAGCGTTTTTGAGACTTTTTGGCGGGAAATGGAGCCCTTTCAGAAATTTCTGGCCTTCCAGGCCTCCAGGAGCACCGGACAGACTTCTTTCAGCACTGAAAATGTTCTTCTACCCCTCCATCACCCTGCCCCAGAGAATGGTTTCCTTGAAGCTTGGTCAAACGTTTCCCACAGCCCTCTATGATAAATTTCCTTGTCATTTCATCTCATAGTTTGACGAAATCTTTGACCCCCTAGTGCAAAAATAATGGCCTCAGTCCCGAAGGGTTAAAACAGAAAAGCGCAGTCTGAAGGCATTTATTTCTCCCATTGCAGACTCGAGAATGCCCCCTAAAAAACAGAACCCGCTCAGCAATCGGGAGCGCCAGCAACGATGGCGCGACAAACAAAAAATGAACGCTGAAAGCCATGAGCAGTACAAGGCTGCAGAGAGGGCGCGGCATAGCCAAAGAAAGGAAAACGGTGGCGTAAAGACCATTGCAAAGATGTCGAAAAAACAGCAAAAAGCACAAAGAGCCAAGTGGCGCCAGAGTCAACAAAAACACAGAACTAATGAAAAAAAAGCAGCTGGTGAGATTCTAACTCCGCCAATGAGCCCTGCATCGCCTGAAGCCGTCCAAGGAAACCAAGGCCAGCAGGCTAGCCAACAGCTCGGTCAACAGGCGACTCGCGGGCGCAAGAAAGTGCGTAGAGACAGAGCTTACAGTCGTCCTCAAATTTATTCATACCCCATGAAAAAGTATGGAAAAAATATTTAGAAAATACCTATCAGTTGCACTTGCACGTCTTGGGCTTCATTTAATGACCTTTACTCGAAATGTACACAGATTGAAAAATATTGACCAAATATCACAAAGATATCACAATTTCAAAATATCATGAAAATCCTAACTTTTGAAAATTTCAAGTATTTGATTCGAAATTGATTTCATATCATACTACCTTATCATGGAAACTTTGTGAAGAAAGATTGGCATCAATATACCACTTCGTTTTTGCGGCATAATTTTTTAAAAACTGGTGATTTCGATGCTTTTTTATTCATTTTTTGCCATTTATTGAAATAACTCTCTCATATGATTTAACAAGTCAGAAAAATACTTTGGAATCTTTTTCATTTGACTCTCTGGGTCTGATGGCATTCGATTTTTTTCAAAATTCCTGAAATTATCAAAGTATCAAATTTGAAAATTCAAATGATATTTTGCAATTTCACAAAATCGAAGTGAGATTTTCGAAAACTTTCTTCACTGCAGTTTTTAGAATTGGTCATAGGATGATATGATATCGATTTCGAATCAGATATTTGAACTTTTAAAAAGTTGAGTTTTTCATGATATTTTGAAATTGTGATATCTCTGTGATATTTTGGCCGTATTTTAAAAATCTCTGTACATTCCAATTAAATGTCATTCAATGAAGCCTAAGACGTGCCAGTTCAGCTCATTTGTATTTTTTAAATATTTTTCCTATAATTTTTCATGGGGGTATGAATAAATTTGAGGACGACTGTAAGTGTACAAAACAGTCGAAAAGCTGCAGGTTAAACTGAATCTAGCAAACAACGAATCAAGAGGGTGCAGAAAAGATTGGAAAGATCCCGTGCAGAAAAGAACTTCGAATTCGCCAAGAAGCAAAGCAAACAAACTACTGAAAAGAGGTGATGAAAAGACAGTAAAAAGACATTTGACCTTTTCTTTGACAATGTCTGGTGCACTGAAAGAGAGGTACAAGAAGCAAAGATCTGAGAAAGAAAAGAGGTACCTAAGGCGTATGCTAGATCAAGCTGTTTTGAAAAAGTATCGTCTCATGAGTTTTGCCGCCACTTCACTAGGTATTCAGCGCCATCTCCTCCAGTCTGAAATAATTAGGCGCAAACGAAGACGCGACCGCCATAGTGAGGAGATCATAGCGAAAATTAAAAATTTCTATCAACGAGATGATAATAGTACCATGCGACCGGGGAAGAAGGACTGTGTGAAAGTCCTTCAAGATAGTAAACAGAAGCGGGTACTCTCTGAAACAATCAAAAATCTGCACATGAAATTCCTTGCGGAAAACCCAACAATTCGCATTGGGTATGATTTTTTCAGAAGTCGTAGACCAGCACATGTGCTCATGGCCAAATTCGCGGACCGTGATACGTGCCAGTGCAAAACGCATCAAAACGTTGCCTTGATGTGCGATGTCCTTTACCGCGAAAACGCGATAGAAACCAGAGATCCGGAAACGCTTTTGAAATCCCTTTGCTGCGCTGTAACCGACAAGAAGTGTATGTACAGGGAGTGTGGGGAATGTTCAGACAAGCGTGCAGCTTTTAACCCAGGATGTGATGACATCAAGCCCGTTGAATGGGATGAATGGCGCGTAATCGAACACGAGTACAAGAATAAAACAAGTGGGGAGAATGAAAAAACAAAGCGCACTAGTCGGGTTAAAGTCCAGGGCAATCTGGGTGATTTGAAAGACAAATTGGAGGCGGCGCTAACGCGAAAGTTGGCAAAGCATGTGTTTAACATCCGGCATCAATACCGCGCCATTCGAGAGATAAAACAGAATTTGGCAGAAAACGAAGCGCTCATTCATTGTGACTTTAGCGAGAACTATAACTTGAAATACGCAGCGAATATCCAGAGTTGTCACTTCGGGGCTTCAAATCAACAAGCAACCCTACACACCGGTATGGTATACTTGAAGGGGAGGGAGTTTGGGTTCGCAACAATTTCAGGTAGCCGACGCCATGACCCGTCCGCAATATGGGCACACCTATCCCCTATCATGAAGAAGGTTAGGGAGGATAATCCGGCAGTGGATGTGGTGTACTTCGTTTCAGATGGGCCGACCACCCAATACCGTTGCAAAAGCAATTTCTTCCTCATGTCTACGCTTCCCTTCAATTAGGGCTTTACTGCTGTAAACTGGAACTTCCTAGAATCGGGACACGGTAAGGGGGCGGCGGACGGAATCGGCGGGGCCCTCAAAAGAAAGGCAGAAAAACACCAGTATCTATGTTCGCCAGGTAAGTGAACGCGATGTTGACGAAATCGACGCAATCCTAAATGCTGCACTGCCGTTGCGCACCGTCTCTGGGACAATGACGATGCACCAATTGGTTATATGTCAAAAGGGGGAACTTGTCTCTCGCAAAGTGAGCTGCGTCTGCCAGGGATTCAGAACTTGTGATTGCTATAGCCCAGTAAGGCACCGGGTAACCTTGAAGATTAACACCCCTACTGCCCCTCCCACTGCGCCTGCACCTGCGCCATCCGCTACTGAGCCTCCTGTACAGCCCACTACTCCGCCTGCTTCTACATCTCCTGTGCAGCCTACTACTCCGCAGGTAGCTGTGCAGACTACTCCGCCTGCTCTGCAGACTACTTCGCCTGCTCTGCAGACACCTCCTACGGTGCCGTCTACTACCCCGCCTGCTGTGCAGACTACTCTGCGGCCTAACGTGGTGCAGACTACTCGCCAGTCTGATGGGCCCTTGCGGCCGATACATGAATTCACCGACGATCTCGTTGGCAAATTCTGTGTTTTGTATATCGCTTCGACAATAAGCCGTATCCAGGGGTAATAGATGACGTTGACGACGACACTCTGAGAATAGATGCTATGAGTCGTGCGAGTAGAAAAAAGTACGAATTCTTCTGGCCACAAATTAAAGATAATGATGTGTGGTATGAAGATGAGGATATCATTACGCTTATTCCTGAACCTGAGCCTGTAGAGGGTTATGAGAACCGCTATAGTGTAGATAAGGTAATCTGGGATGCAGTCATTGAATCCCTCGATGAATGGGTCAGGTAATAAGTTGAGGACTGCACTCTAAAAACTAAAGAGTTAAAGTAATTCCTAAAGAGTTAAAGTAACTCTTAAAGAGCCTGTACAGTGAGTGCTCTTGAAAGAGCACTCACTGTACAGGCTCTTTAGGAGTTACTTTAACTCTTTAGGAGTTACTTTAACTCTTTAGTTTTTAGAGTGTGGAGTCATTGTCCATGATGCATGAGTTGGTAGTTTTGAGATTGAGAACTCAGTGTTGTATTGACAGAAAGTTGAAGCCGAGGTTTAGGCAAGTTTAACCCATACAAGTTTCTATGGTTTATTGTTGTTTTTTAAAAGCCGGCGCTGACGGACTATTAACAGACATCGGTTGATTTGCATGCCGGTGTACCGGTACATAGTTTGTCTCGTACAGCATGTTCCGTTCATATTGTTGTTTAAACGTTCCTTTGATGTCATGTTTAATCTCTTCATATCTTTTCTTTAGTCAATAAGGAATGGTCACATAGGCCTGGCCTACCATGACAAATGTCAATGCCGTAACATATGCAGAACCTTATGTTTAAGGGCCTGATTTCCATGGACTAAATAAGAGAAGTCGGTTGATTTCAATGTATTTTATAGTTGTCTTGTACTATGTACCTGTTTACGTTAATTGTGGTTTAAACGTTCAAGTGATAGTCTTGTTTCTTGTACCTTTCATAGCACTGATGTAGCCACTCAGCACCTGTGGCCATTGTAGGACTATACCGTACCTGCAGTGTTATGAGCACGGCGATTATGTATAGTCGCTTAAATTGCTTCTGTGGATTGTAACTTCTGTAGCCATGACGTAACGTTTTAAATAAAGGATTTGTTTGAAATATGAAATGCAGTGTTATGTTCTATGTATCTTTTCTTTGCCAATACCGTAACGAATGTCAATGCCGTAACACATGCGCAAGCTTATTTCAGGCGTTTGTAACTAGATTGATAGGCAAAAATCATATGATTGTGTTGCCGGAACTGTTAATTGTTGGGTTTTCTTTTCACAGAAAGTGCACAACCTCATCTAACTAAAGCAGTTAGGGAGGAATTATAAGTTTCCTTTCAGTACATGGCTGAAGTCAATGAATTTGAATCCAGACCAGTCGCATAACGGGAAATAACAGTGGCATCATTTGGATCAATAACTAAAAAAGACGTGTAATATACTAGAAAGCACCATTATTCATCAGGCAAACACGTATTTATTCAGTTTTCATAATCACATTTGATAAATTAAGGCGGGGGGCTACCTATAGCTGAGCTCATTCCCTAGTTGCAATCCACGGAACTGGCCTTTGTGCGACCAGTCATTCACATTCAGATTAAATCCGCTCACCCTGGTATACTGTTTTCGAAAAACCAATCTTCAGTGTACGTGCCGACCCTAAATCTTTTGTGTCCACTGCGGGTATTGTTCAGCTCTGTCACTGGTGCTTTGGTCACAAGTGGCCGAACAGAGTTTACCCAAACGGCGCCAATAGTGCAAATCTACATAACAAAGAAGTAACTGGCGAGTGGTATGGAATTTTTCAAATTTGCAAAACAAGTTTTCTCTTTTGTGGACGCATATATTTGAAAAATTTCTTTTGGATGTTATTGCCATATGTGCATTCTAGGGCAACACGATCGCCTTTTTTGAATAGTTGGTCGGGAATATGAAATATTTCAAAAACTGTAAATAGAGCCCTTTTTTGGCATTAATTAGTTTATACCAATTAAACGGAAAGTACTTTCGTAAAAAACGGATCGTTACGCCCTGCAGGCACCAGGCCTGTACCTTACAGACTATGTGGGAAACTGATGTGTCGCATCCCAAGTCTGCAAAATTGTTTGCGAACTCAAATTTTGACAACCTGTTATAACTTAATTAACTCCATCGTAATTAGTCAAAATGAACAATTCTTTCACAGAACGGGAGCCTAAAGGTTGTCGCTAAAACATTTTGTTAACATCAGTTTGTTACTTTTTGTCATGAATATGTTAGGACGCTTGTTTTCAAAGAGCGTCAATAAAGCCGGCATAGGTAGCCCCCCGCCTTAAGCCTTGAGGTATGCGTTACGGTAGTGACATGGAATATAGGTCAGCAAGAAAAAAAGCAAAAATGTTGGGTTTGGAGTAAGAAATCAGCACTGCTGACACATTTCTATTACATCACGGAACCCAGTGAAACACCAAATGACGAAATTTCAACAGAAATGTTTAGTTTCATTTCCCACTTTAAGAACGGTTTAATTGTGTCTTTTATCCCAGTTCCACCCATTTAGCGTTAACCGCAGCGTCAGATATGAACTTCAGCACGATGAAATCTGGTCTCAAGCGGATATTTGGCAGTGCCCAACCCTCCAGTGCTGCCACAAGTAAGGACACAAGTGATTCATCCACCACCATAACTGTCAAACCAGAGTCTGCATTCTACACCAAGCAGTCATATGGTCGGAAAACTCCTGGTAAACAAGGAAAACGCGATGTTGAAAAGCCAACAGGGACAAACCCGCTCAATAAATTTGGTCGACGTACTCAGTGTGCTGTTTGTAAAGCAGTCTTCCACTGGGCAACAGACTGCCCCCACAAGTCAGAAGTAGCGAATATAACAGAAGAGAAGAATGCTGAGGAGGAAAAGTGCAACGTAACCCTATTGACGCGGGAACAGATGTCTCCAAATGAAGTATTCATGACCGAGGCCCTTGGGACAGCGGTAATTGACACTGCGTGCACACGGACCGTCTGTGGCAAGAAGTGGCTTGATGATTACATCAGCAACTTGGATACTGCTCAAAAGTCAAAAGTGACTTCTGCCTCTAGCAACCGCAGCTTCAGATTTGGAGATGGGGCACTAGTAAAGTCGTTTGAAAATGTTCATATACCAGCCGTTGTTGCCGATACTCCATGTATGATTGATACTGAGGTAGTTGAAGCTGAACTTCCCTTGTTAAACAGTAAGGACTCGCTCAAGAGACCAGAAACAGTGTTGGATCTCAGCAACGACGAAGCGAGAATGTTCAAGAAGCCAGTCAATCTTGAATACACGTCAACTGGTCACTACTGCATCGACTTAAACAATGGCAAGCCTAGAAAGGATGCTGCGGTAGAAAATGAGGAAGTCCTTGTGATTGACCAGGCGAATACAGAAACTGAGAAGAGAAAAATGCTGATCAAGCTTCATTCACAGTTTGGCCATGCGTCTGCGGAACGTCTTCAAAAGCTCCTTCAGAGTGCTGAGACCACAAATGCCGACATTCTCAAGTTATTACCAGACGTAGTGAAAGACTGTGAAATTTGTCCTCGATTTGGCAAGCCAGTTCCAAAGCCAGCTGTCAGCCTTCCACTTGCATCAGAATTCAACGAGACTGTCGCTGTTGACCTCCATGAGCTGGAGAAAACTGTGTGGTACCTCCACATTCTTGATGAATTCACCAGGTTTAGTGCCGGGGCCATTGTGAGAAATAAGACAAGTTCCGGTTCTCTGTTTGTTCAGAACTTCCTCAGGCATTGGATTAGTATTTATGGAGCACCAAGAAAACTCTTCAGCGATAATGGAGGCGAGTTCAACAACAGTGAGGTCCATGATATGTGTGAGAACTTCAATATTGAAATCAAAACAACTGCAGGTTATAGTCCTTGGAGTAACGGCATCTTGGAGAGACACAACCAGACCTTGACTCAGATCATCCTGAAAGTGAAAGCTGAGCAAAACTGTGATTGGGAAACTGCTTTAAGCTGGGCACTTATGGCAAAGAAGACTCTCGGCAATGTACACGGTTTCAGTTCTTACCAATTAGTCTTTGGAATGAATCCAAACCTGCCATCAGTCCTAACTGACCAACCTCCAGCACTTGAAGGCACCACGTCAAGCAAAGTTGTCGGAGAGCACATCGCTTCTTAAGGCAAGGAGAGCTTACACTCAGGCAGAGAGTTCCGAGCGTATACGGCGAGCACTGCGGAAGAACATACGGCCAGGAGGTGGTGTTTATGTCCAGGGAGACAAGGTATAGGCCTACTACAAGAGACCAGACAGCCAAGAATGGAAAGGTCCTGCTGTTGTCATAGGTCAGGATGGTACAGTGGTCATAGTAAGGCATGGTGGGATGATAGTTAGAGTTCACCAATCTAGACTCAGAAAGAAACAGACTCCTGTGGAATTGAAAGACAATGAAGCCGAGACCAACGAGATGACCGATTCATCCCTTCCCACTGAGACAGGAGTACAGCTGCAGGATGAAGATTCTGATGATTTGCCTGTTCAAGACAATAACGTCCCAGAAGTTCCAGAGCCACAACCTATACAACAGATTCTACCTCAGCCACCTGATGGAGATCTTGTTGATGAAGATGTCGGAGGAATAGCTCCAGGAATAGGCGCAGCTTCCAAACTGAAGTCAGGACAGATTATCTCCCACCAGCAAGATGATTTGAGGGTTACTGCCAAAGTTTTAGGCCGTGCTGGAAAGTCAACAGATAAGTACAAACACTGGTATAACTTGGAATACTCAGATGATGCAGGTAATAAGCAACCACAAGCTGTCGATGTGCAAACACTGAGGGATCTCCAGATCATTGAACCACAGCAAGATGTTGTGCAAGAACAGCCAGAGAATGACTCTGTAATGGTAACCAGTGATGTCTCGTTTGAAAAAGCAAAGTTGTCAGAACTAAAGAACTGGAAAGATCATCAAGTTTTCACAGAGATTCCCGATACTGGACAGAAATGTATATCTACACGATGGGTGTGCACACTCAAGGAAACTCCCCAAGGAATACTGCCAAAAGCCAGACTTGTGGCCCCGGGATTTGAAGAATTTAATGCTGATTTGGAAAAAGATTCCCCAACAATAGCAAGTGAATATCTGAGAATGATTCTAGCTGTTATGGCCCAAAACAAGTGGGAGCCACATTCCATTGACATTAAGACCGCTATCCTACAGGGTACAGAGATGAAGAGGGACATTTATGTTCGACCTCCCCCTGAAGCAGGTGCTCCGCATACGGTTTGGCGACTGAAGAAGTGTGTGTACGGCTTTAGCGATGCTTCACTCTACTGGTACAACCGTGTCAAGACTGTAATGCTGAATCTAGGTGCCACGGTTTCAAAGGTTGATCCGGCCGTCTTCTATTGGACAGAGGGCAGTGGAAGTTCACAGTGTGTGAAAGGAATCCTTGGAACCCATGTAGATGACTTCATATGACTTCATATGGGGAGGTGTTCCAGATTTTGAAGAGACTGTCATTAAGCAGATCAGAGAAGTGTTCAACGTTGGCCGAGAGGATAGCGGAACTTTTAAGTTTATTGGCATGAACCTTTCGTATTATGATGGCAAAATCTCCTTGGATCAAGACCAGTATGCAGATTGCCTGTCTACACTCCAGATTGGAAAAGATCGAGCAATGCACAAGCAGGATGATGTGACAGATGTTGAAAGGAAATCTTTGCGATCACGAGAGGATAGCGGAACTTTTAAGTTTATTGGCATGAACCTGTCGTATTGTGATGGCAAAATCTCCTTGGATCAAGACCAGTACGCAGATTGCCTGTCTACACTCCAGATTGGAAAAGATCGAGCAATGCACAAGCAGGATGATGTGACAGATGTAGAAAGGAAATCTTTGCGATCCAAAGTAGGTCAGATATTGTGGACTGCCCATCAAAGTCGGCCTGACATTGCATTTGATGCTAGTAATCTGGCGGCATCGGTCAAAACTGCCAAAGTTGGTGATCTCATTGAGGCTAACAAGCTCATAAAGCGCATCAAGACAGAGAAGCTTAGTCTACAGTTTCAGCACCTTGGTCATGGACAGCTTTCCTTGATAATATACACTGATGCATCACTGGGAAATTTGTCTGATGGTGGTACACAAGGAGGCCATTTCATTTTTCTCATGGGCGAGTCTGGTCTTATCTCCCCAATCTGCTGGAGCTCTAAGAAAATAAGAAGAGTGGTTCGCAGTACCTTAGCTGGCGAGACCTTAGCCATGGCGGATGGAATAGACACTGGCATCTTCCTTTCCACCCTGTATGGAGAGATCACTAGTGGTGTGCCTGACCCTATGCATTTGCCAGTAATCTGTATGACTGACTGCAAGTCGCTGCATGAGGCTGTTAAATCGAGAAGGGTTCACTAGTCCGAAGGTTCAGTAGTCCGAAGGTTCATTAGTTCGAAGGTCCACTAGTCCGAAGGTTCAGTAGTCCGAAAATTAAGGTTCACTGGTCCGAAGGTTCACTAGTCCGAAGGTCCACAAGTTCGAAGGTTCAGTAGTCCGAAGGTTCAGTAGTCCGAAGGTCCACTAAATCGAAGGTCCAATAGTCCGAGGGCTGACTAGTCCATTGGATGTGTTTGGCTGCGGATGTGTTGTGAGCTAAAAGTGGATGAGGGTGGGATGGGGCGACTGTATGTGTCAGAATTAAAGTGGGAATGTAGGTGGATCATTATTAATATCAGCGCCTACTCCCCTGAGTAACTGTGGACATCCACTTTGCGTAGTGTCGGAGATGTTTTCTATAACACGCTAGTAATTGCCAAATTTTTTTGCGCTTACACAAATCTAAAAGCCCGGGTGACACACTTGTCTGAATTAGCCCCTGGGGAGCTCGCCGTGTCTGATAGACACTGGGGCCCGTATTTTCAAAGCTGTTTTATCCGAAACCTGTTTTGACAAAAATCTGTTCTATCATAAGAAGCATTTTAAATTCATATTACTTAGGATAAAACGTTGTTCTTAGTGAAACATTGTTTCAGCCAGCGTTTTACATGTTGAAACGTGTTTTGCAGCAGTGCCAAGGCCTGCAAGTGCTACAATAAAATGCATTTTAGCGTTAAAACTGTTTGCAAATATGGGCCTGGTGTAACCTCTGCGAGTTTTCCCCATCTATGAGTGTTCCACTCCTGACTTGACAATAGGGGGACAGACAGAAAAACATGTCAATCTCTCTGCCAGCGTTTCCTAAACAATAAGGGGGACACACTGACCCACAGAAACACTGACAGATATAACACCTGAGGCTGTCGATGTGACTAAAAGAAGCCAGCAACCTTGCTCTAGCTAAAACGCTTTTTATGGGAGGTTTAAAATACGTTTTAGCGTTAAAACCCTTTGGGAAATGTGAAAGAAAAAATGTGTTTTTGTCGGAGCGTTCTAAAACTAAAACAAGTTCTAGAATATGACTTTTCCTATAAACATTGTTTCATCTTTTTAAAATGTATTTTAGTGTTAAAACAGCTTTGAAAATGTGGGCCGGGGTTTTTAAGTAGGGGTCTATTAGACACGGCAAAAATACATGTAGGTGTACGCGCAAGAAACCCGGGATTTTGGTGGGTTTGGGATAGGTGGAAGTACAGCTATTGTACCACACAGTGAGTCAAATTAAGGATAATGAATTGACTAATTAATTTCAGTCATTTGACTGGGCTCGGATTTTCTGTCCGCTATCTTGAAATCCTTTGTTGCGCTCTGAGCTAAAAATTGATAGGCATCTTCCCCGGTTTCTTGCGCGTACACCTATTTTTGCCGTGTCTAAAGCCTCGCTTATGTCGCCCTACGCTGTGATAGAAATAACGTCAACAAGTTGCAACTGGTAACTTATATCGCCACCGAGTAGATAAATACCGATCGGTCGCAACTACCTGGAACCAGTTTATCGCCGTCTTTTGAGTGCTTATGTCGACACAGATTTCCTTTGATTTTAAGTGACGTGGTGATTAGGTCACGTGGTCACGTTAGGCCACGTGGAATGTACAGCGAATTTCATTGGCTGTCTTCAGGATACAGTTGTCAACTAGTCGCTGAAGTTGAACATGTGCGACTTTCAGGATCTGGATATTTTTAGTTTGCAACTAGTTGGCAACTAGTACTCTCTGACGCCCGAGAGCTTATGTCACCTAGTAGTTGTGACTACATGTAATTAGTTCCAACTACGCGCCGATTATCAGTTGCCAACTAGTTCTGACTGTACGTAAGGGCGACATAAGCCAGGCTTAATAGACCATTCACACCGCACAAAATGAAACTTCGAACTTGTGAAGCTTCGAGGTAGTGAACCTTAAACTTTGGTCTACTGAACCTTCGGACTAGTGGACCTTCGGACTAGTGAACCTTCGGACTAGTGGGCCTTCGGACTAGTGAACCTTCGGACTAGTGGACCTTCGGACTA
>NMRB01001511.1:90384-132934 GCA_002633025.1 Notospermus geniculatus
TTGTCTTCGTCCATGGTCTGTTTCTAAATTTTCGTTGGTCAGGTTTTGTAGGTGCTGTTCACCTAGGCTTTCTTTCTTTACTGTTGCCCCTTCATTTCTTATTATCTCTTTCTTCATTTCTTTTTCTAGGCCTAATTTTTTATCACTTCCTCATTCATTTGTTTAATATAAATTACTCTTACTATAGTCTTGGGGTATTGTACTGTTAGTATAATTATACTGTTAGTTTAATTCCTCCAAGCTACAATGTATATTATACACCCTTCCTTTCAGCCTATTCAAGCCTTACATTCACTAATTACATTTCTGTTAGGTTGAGCAACCACTTTTTGGGGCTTGTATTCTTTCCTTAATTGCTGTCACGTCCTGTTTGGATGGGATACTTCTAATCTACATTTGGGTTTCAGCTCAGACTGTTCTAGAGTTTCGGATTGTAAAGTTCCAGCCTGAAGAAGACCCCGGTTGGGGTCGAAAATTCGCAAACACTCTGGAAATTGCCTTTTCATTTATCATATATTGTGTGTCAATTTTTGTGCTTTTCTCCTCTTTAGGCCTATGTGATATCATCAACAGTAGCAGCTCCAACTTCCAATGGCAATATGGCCAACTGGTGACCGTCTTGGACTTTGACTTTGTGCTCTGCTCCATAACTTGAGAATGGCTTGGTCATCATTCATTCATGTCATTCAGCTTCATATTGCCATGCATGCCATAGTGTCATTTGTGTCAGATCATGTAGTCACGAAACTCACGACTTCGAATATTTGGGATATTCTACGTCGTGATTCAGGCTATGCCGTTCTGTACGGGAAATCCGCACCGCTGAGAAGGGCGGAATGTTTTCACTGCTTGTGAAGCTCTGGGAGCAGGACATCATTTAAAAAGTATCCTGTCGTGAACTTCCAATATTCTAGATGACATTCATACCGTTCACCAAGAAATCTGCCAACTTTTAAGGTCTTTAAAATCCGAAATTTGGAGGGCAGTAAAAACACGCCGCCATATCCCTGTACATTGGTTTGTTGACTTCCGCAGCGAAAGGTCACATGGGAGTTGATGGTTCAAAAGGTCGAACTCATTTGAATAATTAATATAATCATCGGATGTTTCTTCGTCACCAAAAGAATCAACTTTCGCCAATGCGCATGCGCAGAAGGCGTGTTTGAGCAATCGGAAACACTCGGCGATTTCCGTTGACAGGCGAGGCCAACGCCGAAAGTGACGTCATCAAAACATTATGGCAGCCAAAGTTCGGCGCAATGCAAGATCGCGTCGAAAAAAAGAAATTAAACCTATGTGTTCTGGTCAGATTACAATCAAAATGGTCCAGTCACCTAATGTTTAATATGAACATTACAAATATTTGGTGTTAAAAGCGATTTCCACTGTAGGTTTTCGAGATATTCACAATAAAAGTGCGGCGTGTTTGACTAATTGATATGCAAATTTTCGTTATACACTAGTCCCGTGTGGAATAGGCAGGTTGTATCCGGTCGTAGAATCATAACATCTGTGTTATGTTCGGAGACCGGAGTTTTCGGTCTACAGATCATGCATCCTATCGATTTTGGTTGTGCTCCAACATAACTTCCAGTAGGCCTGTGTCGCTGTGACTGCCAGGTGGCGATCTTGGATGGTGCATTCTTTCCATAACTTGAGAACTGCTTCCATCAATAACTTCATATGTCAGCTGAGCGCATCGCCCATGGGCGACTTGTTAACAAAGATGGCTGCTCTGCTCAGGTATACTTAACCCTGGGGTATAATTTAAGTAAAATTTTGAGTTTGCCCAGAGTTTACTCTTGGTAAACTCAAGGTAAACTATACCCTCGTTGACAAGTCAAGTTTTGGATATATTGGGGGTTATCTTTACCCTAGGGTAAAAATCTGAGGGTTATCTTTACTTTACTCAAAACTTGACCTCACCCATTGCACATGTACAAATGTACAGGGAAATGTACACAAATACAAAAACGCACTTTTTTCTCAAAATTTTCCCAACCGATTTTTTAAATTCTTTCAGTTATGGAAACTACACGATATTGGCTACAATATGGCGCAGGTTTCATTTCAATGCAATTTTTTTTAACCTTTCTGAAAGTTAAGGAGCACTGTGTACGAGAAGGATATCACTAGCAGGTATGGTAATCTGGGCTTTAATACGTGGTTGAGTTGGAAGATTAAAATAAAACACATGGCCAGATGGCTCTATACTCGAGTTGAGGTTGTCCTGTTTGTCTCCTTTCTAGAGCCCGTAAACTGGGATAAGACACCTCGGTCCTGTAGTTCTCCATAATATCAAGTCTCAGCACAAGGTGTGCAGAAGTTGCACTTTGACAAGCGCCAACAAACAAGCAATGATATATATGCCTATGCTAATTTGAAAGGCTTTTAAAATGATTTCTTCACTCACTGGTATTTATTGGAGGAGGATATTCATCTTTCTACAGGGTACACGCATTAGTCAAGATGTTTTTGATATGCGTTGTTACGGACACTAGCATTTAGGGGTATTATAAATTATAGACCCCCTCTTCATTACTGCCACCACTGTGTCGCTCTATGTAAATGTTTTGGTAAAAATGTTTTCAACGTTAGTCGTATAATTTGATATACATGCACTAGTATTTGTAAATGAAATGGTCCATGGACCATGTGCTCACTGGGTTGGACATAGGCCTAATAGTCTAATGACAGAGGGAGGTACATATCAGTTATGAGCAATCTGGGTCAAGTCATTCCCAGGTAGGACTTTGATTATGGTTTCCGATCTCAAGATCGGAAACCATATTGTGTTTGGTCATGGTGTCTGTCTGTGTGTCTGTGTGTCTGTCTGTTCAGTCTGTCACACCTGTAACTTTGTTCCTGCAAGAGCTACAGACCTGATGTGATCTATCCCCAGGTAACATGACCTGAGCTACAAGATGGAATGAAAATTTCAGGTCTCCGATACACCTGGTTCATGGTGAAATTGATATATCAAAAGTTGAGATTTTGTCTGTCACACTTTTGTTTCTTGAATAACTTGTCTCCAAGGCCAGCTAGAACACTAGTAACAAGTTCCTTCCCTACGTTTATGACCCTTGGCAAGATACTGGCATCAACGAATTTATTGTCCCGTGTCAGCATCATAATGATATTGATATATCAAATTTGATATTTTGACATATCAGGAAATCTGCCACAGTAAGCAACTTGAAACTGGTATCACAACGTCATAGCTCATCCACGGATGTTATTGCAACTGAAATTATCAGTTTGCACCTGCTCGGTCGCATGATATTTGCTGATATCATGTTGAGATTTGATATTCAAATTTGATAACATGACGTAAGTCAGAATCTCGTGATGGTAGAAGCCTAAAACCTATACCTAGGTTATCAAGGATGAGCTTTCAGATTACGCAATGACCTTGAAGGTCAGAGGTCAAGGTCAAGGTCAAACAGTTCTAAAGCGCAAATCTCCCTAGAATTTCAGGGAAAACGAATTAGAAGCCTGAATTAACCATCCCCGATAGGCTTATATCAGGGATCCTGTTCCAGTTACGCAATACTTCTCAAGGTCAGAGGTCAAGGTCACAGTCAACCATCACAAATAACATGAGACAGAACCTGGTGATGGTGGAAGCCTAAAAACTTCATCTACACATAGGTTATCAAGGATGAGCTTTCAGATTACGCAATGACCATGAAGGTTAGAGGTCAAGGTCAAGGTCAAACAGTTNGATGTCCGATCGGACTCGGTAGTTTTTAAGGTACCCCTCCAATGCATGTTTATGCAAGATATGAAGTCGCTCGGTGAAATAATGACAAACTGTGGCAGGTTCGTCACTTTTGACGAACTTTGACCTCTGTGACCTTGAAAAGTACGTCAAATCAAAAACCCGTTAAATATGTTATGTATCCTTATTAGCTACACCTATGATTAAAATTTGGAGATGATCTAGTCATTAGTTCAGGAGTAATTGCACTTTTTGTGTTTTTGGTTCCCGCCACCTGGTGGCCAAACTGAGAGTCGAATGGGACCGAAACTTGGTGCCGTGGGTCATCTGGCCTAGGGGTATATATGTACCAAGATTCAGATCAATAGCTCCAGCGGTTACGAAACGTGCCCTGTTAACGGAACACGACGACGGACGACGACGGACGACGGACGCTGCACCATTGTAATAGCTCACCCCAGTGAGCTAAAAACATGCAACTCATTAGATTCATTTTTTCAGCCTTATGAGGTTGGAGACCAAGTGATGAAGAATAATGACAAAAAAGATGATAGAAAAGGTGGAAAATTCCAAGCCGCATCGAAGGGCCCTTATGAAGTAGTGGAAGCAAAACCAGAATGGGCTGTTTACAGAGTGAAAAACTGAACATCCGATCTAGTCCTGAAGACAATGGTTAACGGAGTGAACCTGAAAAAATAGTGAAGAATAATGACAAAAAAGATGATAGAAAAGGTGGAAAATTCCAAGCCGCATCGAAGGGCCCTTATGAAGTAGTGGAAGCAAAACCAGAATGGGCTGTTTACAGAGTGAAAAACTGAACATCCGATCTAGTCCTGAAGACAATGGTTAACGGAGTGAACCTGAAAAAATAGTCATGTCAGTTTGAAATACACTTTATAAATATAAATTGCATTTTTACATGCTAAAATTTATTCCATCCTTCGTGATTCAAAGACTCGGTACCTGTACAGTTGCTGCAGGGATTTCTTCCGCTTGACAGAATGATTTCGGGAACGGTAGGTACGGATTTAAAACAGGCTGAATGGGCTTGTTGTACTTGACTCGATGGCGCGATGACTCGAAGGCGCGAAGAAGGCCACTTAAATTTCCTGTATATTGATGGGTGCATGCCTTATTTTAATTCGAGTTCCACTTCAAAACACTGGGTTACGATGCAACATTTTTAGGAAGATGAAATAAGCCACCTCTGGCATATTTTTATAACCATCGTTAGACATGTTAAGGCGGGGGGCTACCTATGCCGACTTTAATGACGCTCTTTGAAAACAAGCGTCCTAACATATTCATGACAAAAAGTAACAAACTGGTGTTAACAAAATGTTTTAGCTACAACCTTTAGGCTCCCGTTCTGTGAAAGAATTGTTCATTTCGACTAATTACGATGGAGTTAATTAAGTTATAACAGGTTGTCAAAATTTGAGTTCGCAAACAATTTTGCAGACTTGGGATGCGACACATCAGTTTCCCACATAGTCTGTAACATACAGGCCTGATGCCTGCAGGGCGTAACGATCCGTTTTTTACGAAAGTACTTTCCGTTTAATTGGTATAAACTAATTAATGCCAAAAAAGGGCTCTATTTACAGTTTTTGAAATATTTCATATTCCCGACCAACTATTCAAAAAAGGCGATCGTGTTGCCCTAGAATGCACATATGGGAATAACATCCAAAAGAAAATTTTCAAATATATGCGTCCACAAAAGAGAAAACTTAATGTTTTGCAAATTTGAAAAATTCCATACACTCGCCAGTTACTTCTTTGTTATGTAGATTTGCACTATTCCCGCCGTTTGAGCAAACTCTGTTCGGCCACTTGTGACCAAAGCACCAGTGACAGAGCTGAACAATACCCGCAGTGGACACAAAAGATTTAGGGTCGGCACGTACACTGAAGATTGGTTTTCGAAAACAGTATACCAAGGTCAGGCTTTCTGCTGCTCTGGAAGGATATTATAGGGGGAAATATAGGGCTTTTCCATCCCAAAAATAGGGATTTATAGGGATGGTTTGTAGGGCAAATAGGGTATTATAGGGCTTTCGCCCCCAATATTTGACCTTTGGCACGGTAAATCATGTGAAAACCATATAGGCCTACAGGCGCGCATCATGACAGGCAGAGGGATGCGTTAAGGGCCGCCAAAACTTCCTGTACCCAGAAAATTTTGAAATCTAGAAGGCCGTAGTAGACACAATTTCCTGGCATCTCAGTACCAGGTATCAAAAGTGAAGCATTATTTTAGCTCAATTTTTTGCTTATTGCTCCAAATTATTGGGAAAATACATATTGATGCTGGAAAGCAGGGGGGGGGGGACACCGAACCTCCCTCTGGATCCTCGCCTGGGCTGTCCGGCCTAATAGTCCGCAGAACTCACGACTGTAGATCTGACTACTCACAATATGCTGGTCCCTGAAGCTGGCATACTGGCATCAGGCACGTGTCCAGGAATTCAAGCAGAGGGGGTCCAGGATCGTCGAGGGAGAAGGTGGAGGGGGAGCGCGAGGGGGTGGCGCCCTCGCGTAGGAAATTTGTAAATTCTGCACACCAAAGACGCCATTTCCCAGCATTTCAGTCTTGACTGAGTGAACCTGGTCGCATTCGCCACACCCAACAACGGATAGGCCTACCTGATGGGCTTACTAAGAGAACTTTTGCGGGTAGGCCTACTAAGACAACAATATCAGAGCAGGGGTCCGCTAGACCCTGCACCTACTTGGCCCCTCTCCCTGTTATATGAAGTGATACGGGTAAAAAAAATTGATGGCCTGGGCGAGAACAGGGGGTACAGACACCTGGACACCTGTCTGGGCATAGAGTAAAACTTGTATGCCAACGACAGGGATCACACCATTTAAAATTTGCGGAGTCGCGAGCTCGCGTGAAAATCCCAGAAAAGAGAAAATAGGAAATTTTAGGGTCAAGGGAAACCAAAAAATAGGGCTTATAGGGCAAATTTTGCAAAAAATAGGAATTTATAGGGAGAACAAAAAAATATAGGAATTTATAGGAATTATAGGGCCGGCAGAAAGCCTGCAAGGTGAGAGTTTTTAATCTGAATGTGAATGACTGGTCGCACAAAGGCCAGTTCCGTGGATTGCCACTAGGGAATGAGCTCAGCTATAGGTAGCCCCCCGCCTTATTCCCATGTTTAGTATAACTCTAAAGCCCTGACGTCATTGGCGTTTATATGCACGATTGTGGTTGTGCGTGGAGCAGCGGAATTCATTCAAAACTGTTTTTTTTTTCGTTCAAGTGTTTGAAGAAGTATAGTCCAAGAATTTAATTTTCATTACATAATAAAAAATATCAAAAATTGTAAAAATTTGTTCCAAGATCTGAAACCTTTCGTCCAAGATTGTCACGTGCGTCTTGCCAAGATGCAAGTGACCACAAAACTGATGACGTCATGAAGTACATGAGCAACCCGGGTGTATTTCGTCATTTTCATGAATTTACTATCTTTTGCCTGGCAGCTCTGACACATTGGGAAACTTCTGGCCTAGAATATGCAGTAGGATCATTGCTCAAAAGGGCTGAAAATTACCGCTATACCTCCTCCGCGGTGTGCAATAGGGAGACAAGACCAATTCCAACAACTTTTCAAAAGGGACCCATAGTAAATTCTCAAGGACTTAGGAGCTATAGGCCTAGTTCGAGGCTACCCTTCATTTCATGATTTACGCTGAATATTACACTTCTTGGTAGCTGGGGACACTACGTCGGTCCACTTCCGCCGTTGATCCATACCACTTCTTAGAAATAACCAGCTGAATTTCATTGAATAATTTTGGCGGTCATCGAGTCATCGCGCCATCGAGTCTTCGCGTCATCGAGTCAAGTACAACAAGCCAACTTTTTGGATGGGTCCCACTTGTGGTACATCACTCAGTGGCCTCTATACATGCCCCTTAACAGTGCAGGGCGCATATGGGTAAACCATAACGTCCCAGGCAATAGCCGTCGAATGTCATATTGTAAAAGAAGCCATGCCTGGGCGATATGGTTACCGTAACTACATCTAACGTATCCTTAGACTGGTACCCGATCCTAACTATTTTAAATCGGGCTTTTGCATATGTTAGGACCGGGCGTGCCTACCGGCTTCGTGCCTCTGATTGGTCGGTGCTGGCGCAGGTGGTAAGTATGTGAACTACATGTATTATGTTGATAGATTTTCTATTTTTAACATGGAAAACCCCCGGCGTGATTGGTGAATTTCCTGGGTCAAAAAGGTCGGTCACCTTCTATCTGCATTCTGGTACGTCAGCCGTATTGAGAATTGAATAAATTAACATAATTTACATAAAATTTTCAAGTGACGTCACTGTCAGAATTCCTCCACAAATTGCGGCCAAGACTGGTCCTACCATTCAAAAGCGACACCATCGGTAGGACCAGGTACTAGTCTAACGTATCTTGGCAGTGGCACATCACAGATCATGGACATGGACCTAGGCTTATGCCGATAAAATTCGAGGGTCACATCATGATGACCTATCGGTATTTACAACTTGTATTTCGGTTCGCACAGTTTTCACGGTTATTTTTGAAGGTAAATTTGCATACCTTGCGCTCGAACATGTCGAATAGAGTGCCATTCCCCATAGGCCTAAAGAAGAACGTCAGCCTGACGGAAAGAACAACACAACCTTGTCACCCCTTCCGTGAGAACCGCTGTGCTCTCCTGTCGAATTTTAGTCTCATTGTCTTCGGGGAAGCGTCGGAAATGATCGGCAATTTCCGTAGGCATTCGGCTCGTATGTTTACAAAATGCTCAAAGTTCACTTTCTCGTCGAAAGTTTACATTGAGAAGGGTACGTTTTGTACCCAAGACCGTTCATGAGAGATGTGCGAAGTTTGAAAGGTACATATTCAGCAGTTATCTTTATTTCCTTGGAAGTATATAGATTTAGTAGTATAGATTAGTCAGACAAATGCGCCAAAAATTGAACGGTCCCATAAACTCGCAAAGCTCCAGACGGACCATGACGCGTTATTTATGTAATGATTATGATTACGGTATGATAGTTCATAAAACTCCTTTCTTTCAGCCTAATCACGCGTCTACTAGTCTAACAGACCTCATCTGTATACACAGGTCATCTCTTTGTAATCAGCTCCAGCACCCGACAATGCGGCTTTGTTTCTATTCAACTCTTTTAGTCAATCTAAACTTTTCACGCGTTCCTGTTTTTTGATGGTTTCTTCATTATAACTAGTAATCCATAATTATGATCCAGCTCATTCACGTCTAGGATCTTTACGAGAAAGTGCCTGAGGAGGACCCCGGTTGGGGTCGAAAATGCGCGAAATTCGGAGACGACTTTACTTTTACTATCAGTTAGTTTGTGTGTCGTTTTTGTGCTCTATGTTGGATATCACTTCTATCAAAGCTTATCAAAACTAAACTTAATATTATAGTATTAATTCATTGTCGCTCGTCGAATATTATGTGTTGGTTCTTTTTGAAAAATGAAGGAGGTAATCGGAGTTCTTGGTAAAGTCAATAGTCTCTGTTGATAGAAATTTCAACTCGTGATAAATTTCTCACTGGCACTCGTTCAAAGCCATAACTGACCTACTGGGTATACATGTATTTGTTGTTCTTTTTCATTATTGTGGGAGGAAACTGGAGCTCCAGGAGATGGCAATGTTTTCCAGTTGAACGAATTTGAAACCAGTTGCAATGCTACAGTATCAAGTTAAGAGTCCAGTGCCAAATAATGCATTATTGTCTCTAATACTGAGTGAATTTCATGTTAGTTAGTCATTACCGGCGTCGTAGCCCTGTTGCGTTTTTGCCGGAGGTATAGAGTCTACAACAGGCTACAGTCCACCTGTGTGGGGTCTTTTACTTGCCCTGGCATAGACACTCAGGTACAAGGGACCACGGCTTTCAGTCCCATCCGACGGACCCTCTAATATTTCACAATTTTATTTTCCTTCGCCCGGAGTCGAACTCGCGGCGACCCATTACACGGTTGGTAGTCAAGCGCGCTAACCACTCGACCACCGGGCTTAGACAAATATAGCAGGAGGAACCATCGCCTGTATATATTATCTATTAACGTTTCTGTGAGTGATTTTCTCTCCTCCTTGAACTGCCCAATGAAACAGAGTCGTGGCCTCGCGGTCTCCTTTGAAGTCTATGTTGTCACTGCCCAAACCAAATGGAGGTAATAGCGTCGTCATCGCCTCATTGTTACCTCAGAATCGAAATTGCCTCATCATCGCCTCCATATTACGTTCTCATCGCCTCTGAACCACACTTTTACCGAATCATTACCTCGGGCACTGCATACCCATTACCTTATCATCGACTTGCGAACGTACCCACTATTTTAGAAACATTTTTGGTTACCTTTTTAATATCTCTTGGACTTTAGATTACTTTGTACTACATTGTATTACCTTATCATCGCCTTCCAAACTTTGCCACTATTTTAGTAACACAGGACGCAGTGATCCCGGAACCCGCCGCAAGGCGGCAGCACAACACGGCGATGGCTTTTGCAGATCACTTCAGAATGGTTTAGTAATCGTTTTGGGTGGTTGTCATTGTGCGAAGCCAGTTTTCTATGATCGGGCCAAGTTTGATAGCTGTATTCGCCTGGAATGATACCATTAAATGATGTAGGCCTTGGTATTAATGATTCACGTTGTCTTCGAGGAACTTTGACTTAGCAGGAAATTGCTTTTGATCGAATTCGGTCAAGGATTGATGACACGGCAGCTTCTTCGTAGGATGTTGAGAAATAGGTCGATTTCGTTACGTCATGCATTTTCCAACCAGACGGGTTTCTTGATGACGTATGAACATTCTGTGCACTCCACATGGCTCGCATGATGGATCGAGCAACTCGGGCATCTTCAGTAATGCTGATAGTCCATGGCTACGGGGTGTATACAGAATGATCAATAAAAACGTTCTCGAAACAAACATTTCTGGACAACATCCTGACATCTCAACCTGCTGCTCAGCCCGAGAGATGTGCGGGGCCAGAAATCACGAGATTTCTGGCCTACAATCCACCCCTTGCGGTCAGAGAAGGGTGGCAATCAGGGTAGTCAGATTACACTTCGTGAAAATGACACTATTTTTAGTGATCAGAAACGACTTTGTGGTATATTCAATACTTTCTTTGTTGATGCAGCAAAAAAACATTGGTTCTGATAATATGTTTTTTGATGATTGTGCGGACCACCCCAGCATCCAGGTGATAAATGACATGATGGGGAAAACCATCCTGCAGATGCAAACTTTCAGTTTAGAAAGGTGGATGCTGGGGAGGTCAGCTGGTCATTCGCAAAATACCTACAAGAAAGTCAACTGGTGTGGATAATATCTCACCCAAAATTTAAAAATAATTGAACCGTTGACATCTGTTGTAAATCGTATTATTGTGGACGGCAGTTTCCCTGACTTTATGAAAATAGTCAGGGTCACCCCCATCCACAAGAAAAAGGACAAATTAGACAAGACCATGTATAGAGCAGTTTCAGTATTGACAACAAGGTCAAAGATATGTGAAATGGTAATAGCAAAATAGCTACTACAATATATTACTGTCGGCTTGTGAGAAATGGCGCAAAGCATTGGATGAAAATAAGAATGTAGGTGCTATTTTGATGGATTTATCAAAGGCATTTGATTGCCTCCCCCACAGGCTTGTTACCGAAAAACTTAGAGCATATCATTTGGATGAAAGTGCCATCAGCCTTCTAGGCGACTACTTGTCTAATAGAAAGCAATGTATTCAACCTAGCTCAGCATTGATTTTGTGTACTTGTCCAAGGGTGTCCCCCAGGGGTCGGTTGTCGGGCCACTCCTTTTCAATTTGTTTGTTGGATCGAACTATACCCAGGATATAGTTTTCTGGGACGACAATGAACCTGGTATATTTCTGTTATACCAGGACGACATTAACCGATTCGTCTTGAACAACCGGGCATTTGAGTGTTGCTGTTTCTGTGATTTTATGAGCTACTGTGAGGACTAACCAGTTTTACATGTTTTAGCTAAATCAGTGTGAATGACAACGAGGGGTAGATTTTTGCTTCATTTGATGTCCCCGGCCCGCCCCCTTGGTGGTCCTACTCATCATTGTGGCCCACGGCAGCATTGCATTCTCTGCACCCATTCAGCTAGACTATTCACCTATAGGCCGAGAGGCCGCGAGCAGCTGCCAGCTCTAATTGTCTAGGATGTGGTCAAACACTTTGCATAAAACACTACTTAATGCTATCCCTCGATAGCTACTCTCTTACTACATTTCAAACTTATACGTACAGTAGTTTTTGAATTTCTAGTTTAAAATGTGTTATCGTTTTTTCTGCCCCGCCCGATATATTTAAAAATAGATGTAAAAGTAGTAAAGGCATTCGACAAACACAGAAAAAAAACGATGTTGCAATACTTTTGATCAGTGTGTGTATCCCGAACTAAACATATAATATATACATGTATGTTATGAGCTCACGTTGACCATTTATTTCTTTGGGAGCATTGATTGCTTTTAATTTGTCTTCAACTCCAAGGAGACAAACAGCTTTTAGATATTCATTGTTTGTCAATCAATGTGAATCAAAGGAGCGTCGCGATTAATATAGGCTAATTCAACTGCTTGAATAGTGAAGACATCGAGCAAGTTGCATTCATTCTGTGCCTTCTATTCATTGAGAATCAATATTGAGGAGTTCCGTTACAATGTCATCTGCTCCAATAAAAATTGAAATTGATGATTGCCGGGTTTGTGGAGTCCTCCTAAATATTGTTATCAATAGTAAAGTGTATCGATAGTTTAAATATTATGACCCTGTTGGTGGCTCAGGAATGCTACAGGGTCTTAAAACTTCAGTTCGTTGCCAAATTAGTTTACAAACTGATAATGAAAAAATATGGTCCAACACATGTGTTGAAAATCTCAACAAACATCTCTGTTTCGATGTTTTAATCCGAAGGATCGCATATGTTGGTAAGTCTGAAATCCAATGCTACTGTCACGTACGCGCTGGTTTGTCAAGTAGGCCTACTGGATGGATTCTGATGATGAGTATGACAGAATACACAGATGGCAGACTGATGACAATACGAACTGGCGATTCGTGAGATGTTTGACAAAGCAAGTTCGCATTAGTCCCAAAAGTCTCCAACGGGTATCATCAATCGACTAATGCAGCGGTCAATGGAAACCCTGTACCCCCTGGTCAGGAATTCGACGTTATTTCGACGCCTAGACCGTCGAAATTCTGGCGAAGTCTGAATTAGCAAAACGTCTAAAACCTGTCGAAATAAAGAAAATACGATGGTGAATAATCGCCGAATGCCTGAAAAACGTGGATATGTTTTAGGTGAATTCCTGTCGAGACAGATTATGAAAGCGTGTCGAATTCGCGTCGAAATCCTGTCGAAATAATACAGTCACGTGGTTGGAAATCGTGCACAGCTCTAGCGTCCAATGGAAATACCTAGTAAGTCACATTTTTGGAAAAAATGAGTTAAGGCCAAATTCGTACTTACTAGGTATTGTTTCATCATAATAAACAGTTTCTGTTTGCAAAATGTTCGCCAAAGCCTCGGAAAGACAGTGGTGCACTTACTCGGTTTTTACGTCTAAGTCATCAGAATTGTGACTTACTACGTTTTTTTTACCTTTGCAAATTCAGCATGAAATCAGAGGTAAAACATAGCAAATTGCATTTAAACATGATGTATGACATATTTTTAGTTAGGAGTGTTTTCCACAACAAAACTCTTCCAAGTTGTCATTCCACATAAACCCATTTTTCTCGAAAACAACAAAATGTGCAAACCGGTACTAGGAATTTCCATTGGACGCTAGAGCTATAGCACATTACTGGTATCGATACCGTAGGCCTATACCGAACGTTGTTGGATGCACTGCTGTCCCGTGCCAGGTTCTGTGGGAAAGCGCGCAAAGTTTGTAAGATTTTGCTGAAAAAAAAAGGCGATGCTTGATGCCTATAAAGCTTTGTGAATTTCATAATAGCGTTCTAACAGTAGTTATTGTAATGTGGCGGGTACATTTGTCTGGAAATACCGGGACTTATGCGCGCGAGAACAAGGATAAACATACCGGTGTTTCAAAAGGCACCATGACATTGTCAGGGTATAATGACAACCTTGATTATTTTTTTTTTCAACATATAGGCCTAAGTGCACAATGTGAACTCCTGCCGAACTGTTTTCAAAGCAAGGTGGAAAAAGTGACGAACTCTGACCCCACATGCCTGGGGGGCAGCTGTGAATTCCTGTCGATTGGTTTTGTGTCCTGGGGTGGAAAATGTCGAAATCCTGACCCCCAACTAATTCCTAGGCGTCGAAATAGTGTCGAATTCCTGACCAGGGGGGTACAGGGTTGTCATTGACCGCTGCATCAGTTAGATTCGGCATGTACATTATGTAGATTGTATCAGTGCTTCCACGTATTTTTCTCTCCGTTATAGAATGCACCAGTGGGACGAGCTGAACGGCATTGAAAATTCCGTCTACTTGTATTTCAAAGACCATTAAACCTCGTATACATGGCTCAACCTCGTGCCAACAGTCATTTAGTGGTGGTGGAGGGGGGCATTCTATAACTGTGTTCACAAAACAAGGCTGTAACCGAGTGACCGGGGGTGCATTTAAAATCATGTCTAAGTAAAACTAAATGCCCCCCGAGGCATCCTATAACAGAAAATCTGTTATAGGATGCCCCACCGGGCACTCAATAGAGGGTGCATCTGATAACATGACACCTGGACATTTCTAAGTTCACGTGAACCAACAGAGAGTTCTACTCTGAGGACACGACTTACGCCATTTCCTGCGCCCGAGTTATTTGGGAGGTTGAGATCAGCGACTTATCACGGATCCTTATACGCATACGGATAGAATTCTGTACAACGAGGACAAATTTTGTGTACATTTCGCAGAAGGATCCGTGATAAATCACTGATCCCAACCTCCATACTAAGTCGGACGCCGTACTTTTGAAAAAAATAAATAATGGCATTTCCTAGGTCGGGCGCCCGGGTTGTAAGTCGGATCACTGGTCGCCATGTTGGCGGGTAGGATCATCCGCTGCAGCACCGCCAAATTCAGAAAGCGGGTCACTGATACGCCGTCTAGTTGGCGGCAATTCTAACGCGCTATTTGGCTGCCTTCTCCGATTCGCATGAACCGAAGCATTTTTGGCGCTCGGGGTAATTGCTAGCAGGGAAGTTTACCGCGTGAGGTTGCGGGTTTAAAGCACTGGTCATGCCAGGCAAGGTAGAACAAAACGCCGCTTGAATCTACAGGGTGTTTCAAAAAAGGTAATCTAACTTCAAGGGGTTAATATTGCTATATGGCATTTCACACTGCATTTTGAGGGCCACAGAAATAAAATTGAAGATAAGAGCTTTCAATTGACACCTTTCTTGCCTAATTGTGCTAAAAGGGTAAATGTCGTCCTGGGTATATTACAAAGATTACCCAGGATCTCAGTCTTCACTAAAAACAATACGCTGGGTGTAGTTTCAAAGAGAAGGCGAGCACAAAAATCGACACACAATAAAAGTATATAAAGTCAATTTCCAGAATATTTAGCAAATTTTCGACCCCAAATGGGGTCTTCTTCAGGCTGGGACTTTACAATCTGAAACTCTAGAAAAGACTGTAAAAGTTTCAGTCCGATTCGATTCTTGGTTTGGCCACCAGGGCCGGTAGCATAGAAACTCCGCCAGTGCTTCGACAGCCTATCGGTGTTAAAATGCATGGAAAAATGTACAGCACTATCGGCAGATGGGCTCCGCTAGCGCTAGCGGAGTTTCTATGCGGCCACCCCTAGTGGCCAAAAACCCAAACCACAAAAAGTGCAATAACTCCTGAACTGATGACTAGATCATCTCCAAACTTTTGTCATAGGTGAACATAATGGGTTTTTGATTTGACCTACTTTTCAAGGTCACAGAGGTCAAAGTTCAGAATTTTGCTTTAAGTGGCACGTTTCGTAACCGCTGGGGGTATTGACCTGAAACTTGGTACATGTATACCCGAATGTCAAGTCTGATGACTTATGACACCACGTTTCGGTCCGATTCGATTCTCAGCTTGGCCACCATGTGGCCAAAAAGGGAAAAGTCCAATAATTCATGAACTAACGTATGGATCACCTCCAAATTTTCATCAGCGGTGCATCTAATGAGGATACATGACGTATGTAACGGTTTTTGAGTTGACCTACTTTTCAAGGGCACAGATGTCAAAGTTTTAAATTTTGTCGTTTGGTGACACGCTTCTTCGCTATAATATATAACTTTGTTTGATCATGTAGATGTATCTAGCTACCCTCTGTGTACAGCAAGTTTTTGTCGTATTTGACCGCCAATATATAGTTACCAGGCGGTCATCTTGGAAAGTGGACTTTAGCAGATACGTCACTCCAAGCGAGAATGTTTTGAACTTGAAATTTTGACCATAATCATATCACCCTGGAAATCAAGGCTTGCCCTGGAAGATTTCAATTTAACATTTGTCATTTGTTCTTCTAGTACACTCACCCAGGTGAGAACATGGTCCATGGACCATTTCATTTTGGACTGCAGTGACTAATTCCCTTTAACGTCGAAGGAGGGTGCAGAATTTTGAATACATTAGCCCTACCAATTGTAGGTGACGATGTTATTTTTAAGAATCCATCAAACCATGATATAAGTGTATTCTGCTTTTAGTTCCACTCACGTAGAAAAGCCCTAGGTTTGGCTATGGACTGGTCAGATAGGGTAATAAAAGTGTATGAGCCAAATTCAGTGGAAAATGATTGATCTCGAGCATTTTGAAATCAACTCTCGTTATCAACAGCACTGCGCCCTCAACCATTCACTTCAGCGCCGTCGAGTCATATGGAGCCGTATTCTAGCAGCTTCCTTAACTCTAAGGTTTACCTTTAGCTATTGTTTGCAGGGCAGAATACAAAAGCTTAAAGTGGACCTTAGAGTTAAGGAGGCTTCTAGAATACGGCCTATATAGGGTTTGCGGCTGATTGACTAAATTGTACGATAGGGTTTTTACTGGGGTCATGAATAAATAAACCCCATTGGGCGGGTCTAGAGATTCCCCATTTTCTGGTCTTAAATTTCAGGATAGAGAGTACGTCTTTCTACATCTACTCAGTGCGCACCAGTGTATGGCGGTTATTTGCGCAAATAAAGACAAGCGTAGTGTTTATCACATCAAAGACAACTTGGATTGATGTATGTTATGTTTTTTGTTGTACAGCACAGACAAAACATGCCTTGATCCCCTCTGTACTACTATACCGTAAATTATCAAGGGTCGCATCGTGGTCGGCCTCGTTCATTGGTGCATTCTTCATTAAGGCAGCAATGGTGATGTGTTCATGGTTATCGTCCTGAAGGTTGCTCTTTAAACTTTTGCACGCGAATTTCCCACAAACGTCAAAGATCTGAACGTAAGACCACTAACCCCGAATATACACTCATTAGGGAGGTTTAGAAATCAAACGATAAACGTAAACTTTACGAGAACGTCATTTTTCATACTACACATTCACCAGATTTTATATTGCATTTTCGGTACAAAAATAACGTTGTCGTTTACGTTTATCGTTTGATTTCTAAGCCTCCCTAAGATTTGAATCAAGAATCCCGTTGCACAGGTGCACGCTAATGGGATGCATAAAGACATGTAACTATTCGTTCATGGGAGTTCTCTATTTCTTGACGCAAAGGACCCGGAACGCCGCGCAGCGGCCAGATAGCGAAGCTGCTGACGTCACAGGCGGTCCGACTCTGAATTTCTCCTCATGTAAGAAATTCGGCTTCTGGCAAACAGCGTGCCAAAAACACACAATACGGCATTGTTAACCGCTCAAACTTCGCATGAAAGTTAAGGAGGACTGGAAATGATGTATCGATGGCGCAATTAGTCACTTCGCTCAGGAGTTTGTTTGTAAATTTAGATTTAATTTCAAACTTATGATTTGATGACGTCACGATGACGTCACAGATTTACCCAAAGCGCATCATAGCAACGCTACCGTGCGTTGCCGTTGAGGTGTAGCGCACGTCACTTTTGTTGCACGTCTTCGTGGCGTTGCACGTCTTGTTGGTTCACGGCGGCGGAATTATCATTGCTTCACAACCCAGCGCCCCGGGTTCGAGTCCCGTCCACTGCTTTTTTCCCTTTTCGTCTTTTCTTCTTCTTTTATCATCTTTTGTATTTTACTCTTTTTCCTCTTCATTAAGTTATTTTTCGAGATGTTGCAATTGCTACCATACGCGAAATAAATCATTCAATTAAGGCACAGGATAATCGAGAATTACGACAGGGGTAGGCCTAGCCTACAGCAGTCAGTATTTTCACTCTGGGCCTGGGCCGAATCCTAATCCTGATGGCAAATGTATCAAAACTGCCGTAACAATAGCAGTAGGCCCTAACTGGTTTTACCCATATGAAAGCAATAATGACCTAGACTACTAACTGTTTCCCTGGCTTCAGGGACACCAACGTGTCCACTGAAGCCAGGGAAACAGCCCAGTGGCCCCATCACCAACAACACACCCAACAAACAAAATATCTCCTTGCCCAGTTCCTTCCACTGGATTTCTCAGTTACCAATGCCCGCTTCCTGACCCCACGTGCGGCATCAGCCGCGGTGTCAGTAGGTGGTTTCAGTGACTGGACAGAAGCTCTGCTGTTCATATATCTGTGAATTACGTCAGTTTGATGTCTACGAGCGTTGTACATAAAATTGACATCTTTCGTACTCTGTAACAAAAATCCAGTGTTCATTCAGAAACTATCAAATCGTTTTGAATTACCGTGTTCATTCACATATTGCCAACGTATATTACTTATTTTGATTGCAGGTGAATGCGTTAAAATGCATGTTTGTAATATGAGCTCCTCACAAAATACACTGACACACTGATAAGTGGATCAGCGAATTTTGTCTGCAAGAGGGAACTCATCATTAAGGCAGTAAGAAATAAAAGTGGAAAATAAGAAGTGGGAAATTTTGGAATTTTGTGCGAATTTTCCAATTTCTCAAACCGGGAGAATTTTGTTTCCATTTTGAGAAATATCGCCCGAAAAATGAGACAAAATGCCATGTCCTTTTAAGAAAATTTCTGAAAACGGGATTTTTTCCCCCAATTTGAGAAATTGAAAAATTCGCGCAAAATTCCAAAATTTCCCACTTCTTATTTTCCGCTTTTATTTCTTACTCCATTCAGTGCACAGCTCTGGAAAAAATTATAAGACCACCTCTGTCATTTCTACTCTTTTCCCATTAAATAGGCCCAACAAAAAGTCTTATTCACACATTGGCACATTGTATTAGAATGTACTTATTACCTTGTAAAACAGGAATTCAGTCATAATTATAAGCATTAACTCCGCAAGATGCTACAAATTTATAGGTTTGATTAGAAGCAATGTGAAGTAGACTGCTGTCTACACAGTAAATGCATGCAATTCAGGTCCTTCCGTTTAATCAGAACTTTTGACAAGGTCCTTCTAGAAGCTCCATTGTTTCTTCATTATGGGAAGTCCATTTCTCTGTTTGATATTTATTGTCTTGGTGAAGTTACATCAATTTAACGAACACAGTAAACCAGTAGATCCGGAGCAATTAGAGAATTTGTGGGAACTATTTTAATGGAAAATGAGTGAGTCAACCAAAGGTGGTGTAATAATTTTTTTCCTGAGCTGTATTTTATTCATTTATTTCATGTGAGGTGATACTATAAAACGCGCCTTCCTGCGGTGGAATTGCAGTTTCCCAAACATGGAAATTATCAGAAAAAAGCGGACCATTTCCACCAGTTACTGCGGAAGTTCTGTCAATTTAACTGACATTCAATATCCATGAAAATAGAATCGAATGGAGCAACATTTAGGTTCGGTGTTTCATCACTTGATCAGCAACAATGCCCTGATCAGTCCAGATCTTGGGTCAGTGCCCTCTTCATCGTCTTTGCACTGCAGTGTCTTGTGCATCATACGGCGCGGCTGTACTACATTTGATATCATACCAATTGGACTAAAAGTTTTGTGCCAACTCAACAGGAAACAAGGGATATGCCTTGGACAGGAGGAAGCAAGGTTTTCAATCGGAGGTCGGATGTTTCAGATCAAGGTAGGTATCAGGAAAATATGCTTTCAATTGGTTTTGAAGCAAATTAAATCGCAGTCATGAGCTGCATCGATGTTTTGCCTTATCCCCGATAAACTGTCGTTTTTTTCGCACGTGAGATCGTGAGTTACAGGGCTACGAATTTCCCCTTCTTTGTTGACAACGGCGCCACACCGCGGTGGTGCTTGCATCGTTTTCCCAGATTGCTTTTCCCGTTCACTCCAGTGTTGGAGAATGTATGAATGCATAGGTGAATACGTGGCGGGTATATTAGCGCAGGATAGGCAAGGAATACAGTGCCCCTTTAACGGAAAATACCGTCGACAAATTGTTCGTGGTTCGTCACATCTCTACTTACTTCGTGCTGAAGGAATTGTTTAAAAGGCAAATGTACCAAGAAAAATAAAAATACAGAGAGCCATATGAAGTTTAGGGACATTTACGGTAGGAAAACGTCCTAGAAAAAGTGAACAAAGATACAATGTTATTCGGAAGACTTGTGAAAACAAAACATAACTTCAGTTTCATGGAGAATGTCACTGTTAGCTTTCAACTACATAATACGTGCCCATCGATCTTTTGCTTTGACACCATATGTTGGAAGACGTTTAAATTTCACAGCCAAGGATTTTTAGGATAAACGCGTCAAAGAAAGCATATATTGTACCGCCAATACCGGCTGAAAAATATCGCATTCTCCAAACCTTTGTCTACCCGAAAGGTTTACTAATTGCTGTGTCAGACGACAATGTCCTGGTATTTGAGTTCAACAAAACCAAATTAGAGTACACCTTAGTGCGCAGGTTGTGGTATCAGCGCAAGAGTGAATACGAAAAGTTGATTTACAAGAATAGCTATGAGAATTTCGTTTTCTTTACCTCAACCATGAGGCCGAATATTTTAGTCCTCGACATCGGCACGGGGAATTTGGGTTCCATATACATTAGCGATAGGGAAAAATCGTACGTCCGAAACTCCCTTGCAAGAAATTTTAGTGATTTTGTTAAGACCGACCGGCTTTCTTTACATACTTGGAAGAAGCATGCAGTGGTAAATTTTTTAGATGCAAGTGGATGTGTGGTGATGACAATGGTCTATGACTTGATTAACCGCTTTGGACAAATATGTTTACAGCATATTGCTCGGTTGGATCATCGATATTGTGAATGCGCTCAGATGATTTCGTACGACGTTCTATGTTTCCAGCATCGACCTAACGGATTCTTGATGATAACGTTGTTTCGAAAAAAGACATATATGATTTATTTAAAAAGATATGTAGCAAAATACCACATAAATATCGGTGTGCTATTTGACGGTAATCCAGGTTCACCATTTAGATATGCAGACCCTGACGACGACTTACAGACCCGGTTGATGGGATTCAATTTTGATCCCATAATCCGGACTGGAAGAAATAGGCTATACACTGGGGAGAGGGCAAGGTTCCTGATGCGGTCTATTGTATATTTACACAATTTACGAACATTTACCGATTTCGGATTTGATGCTGGCGGCAACGTTTATGAAATTGACCGGAAGTCAGAAAGTGGGACAATTTTTCTGAACAAAGTGTATATCTATTCAGTTGGCATTTCTTAGCGAGGCGAAATAGTCCGCGAAATATATGGCTAGACAGGGTGTCAACAATACTCATAGGCATATTTCTCTGTCTTGTGTCTTCAGGGTCGCGTTTTTTCATTACGATATTGTTCACGAAGTGACGTTATTTTCGCACCAGATCACTTCTTGTCACAAAGGTTTATTCAGTTAATATTGCAACAACTGGCACGAAATTTAACTAATAAGTGTGATGTAACGCCACGTAGTGTCTCGTATAGAAGAATTTACATATCATTTGCGTTTTTTTTCTCGAGAAATCGACACTTTTGTTTTGGGCACGATCGCGATGTATGGAGAATGTATAGAGCATCATAAAATTGAGTGTTTGTGTGCAAAATAACGAGGGCATGCAAAACATTCATTAGAACATACCAAAACTACACAACGATGTGTATCAAGATCTCCTTCTCTACTTATTTTCAACCGTAAGTCCAGAATTGCCCCGCAGCAGACGACGAGTCAGGTCGCCATTGTTAATGAACGCATAACCGACGCTGAAAGGGTATTAAATGTCGTCCTCGGTATATACAAAGATTACCCAGGATCTCAATCTTCACCAAAACAATACCCTGGGTGTAGTCTCCGTAGCTGAACATCACCCAGCATCCGCAATTGGTGCCTTGGGACGAATCCTATTTAGAAATCCCGTGGAATCTCGCGGTCTCGCGCAGCTGTACTTGTTGACTGTAGCTGTTCTTGACATTCTTCAGGCTGTCACGTGACCACGGGCGAGACAACCTCGAATCCAGGTGTCATACCTCGATGCTGGGTGATGTTTGGCTACCGAAACTACACCCGGGGTATTGTTTTAGTAAAGATTGAGATCCTGGGTAATCTTTGTATATACCCAGGACGACATTTACCGTTTCAGCATAACCGACGTGTATAGAGAGACGAGATGTGTACCCATATAGTGCACGAATGTTCTAGGTAGCCTTCATGGTACTAATTGGATGCTTTATGGATGAGTTGATAATTGGGGTCCGTGAGTGTTGATGGTGAATACGCCTATAGGCCATCGCCGCTTTTGGGTTTCAATCAGAATTGTACCACGAAATATTCTCTGATCGATGGCGGGGTGAGCCCGGTAGCCCAGTGGGTTCAGTGTTGCGGCTATTAGTGGTTGTCCATGGTCATGGGTTCGAGCCCCGGTAGTGGAAGAAATTTTTTCTCCATTTCTTTTCTTTTACAAAGGTTTCTCTTTTTGGAAGTGATGACTTGTCACGCTATCGATTTTCTTTCCGCTGTCCAAAACAAGTATTCACCCAGCAACTGTACTCTCATTGTATGATCTGAACGTCACCTCGTGAATCCTCTCGCCACCAGGCTTGTATGATTTTTTAAAGGACAAATATCAGTTGTGTTTATTTCATAACGGTCGGTCATTCGGGTTCATGCGTATTTCAGTGAACTAAAGTAAGGGCTCTCCTCAACCTGCATTTATCCACATTGGCCATCGATAAAATGCTTGCTGACTGTCATACGCCTATACGCCCCACATTGTATAGTCAAGTCAGTTGGTAGCTACCAACTGACTTGACTATACAATGTGGGGATAGGCTGCGCCACTTGGAGCAGGCTAATATGAACAATGCAAAGTGTTGATTTTACACGCTCAGAATAAATCTAGCCATCAAGCAAGAAGAGTATCTTAGAGCCAAAGAACGAATTCTCATGGCGTATCGATATCTTGAGACAAACAAAATGACAGTATTTGATGACTTTTTGGTGCACTTTCCTGCGACCATCTCATCAGATAAGAGGTGAATGGATTGATGGTAATTCAGAGGTAAATTAAGTCTATAATGCTGGGAAAACTGAGAACCCAAATAATTCTGATTTAAAAGTGTGTGATTTGCCGCGTTGATTGAGTCATAGAGACATGTAAATTTCATTGTCCGAAAGAGGATCCGATGAGCCTGACATTCCTTCAATAAAACGAAACAAAATCTAAAACGGGATGACCGATCGTATCACGTGCTGGACAAACTGACCCGAAAAACTAGGAAATGTGGTTATGCATTTTTGACGCCCTCTATGCGCAGAATGCTCAACTGTAGGTCTAAAGAACTAAACAACTTTCATTAATCATGCCTTTTTACTGGAAAGATATCAAGGCATGTTGAAAAATTCCTTAATAGATATCTCAGTGGTTAATGATACATGTACAATATATTGTTAAAATGTAGTAATCAACTTTTGTTACCCCTGAAGCAGAAGGGTACCATAGTATACAAACGAACAGCCAGAGCTTCGCTTAAACCGCCGTACAAGTTTCGCGCTGGCCGGGATACCTGGTGGTATGATATTCTTTCAGGATATTTACTGATAACTGCAAATGGCGGTATAACCTCGAACACAGTCAGACTATACAGTCTTGAAAACAACACTTTTAAACTTCGGCATTCGGTAAAATACAGAAGTTTTCATGAACTGATTAAAGATCAGAGATTATACGATAGAAGGTTTTTAGTTTTTGTCACTAAGTTCCTGCGGGGACAAAAAAGATTTCAACTGGTGGATACGTTCAACCAATCAGTCACCTATACCATGGACGTACCGAAGTTCGACCGCTGTCTTCGGTCGACGATGATAACAGCCCCAGAGCTTCAAAAGGACAAAGTCCTTATAACGTGCAAGTTTGGCTTTCCTCGAAGCGGGACAGCAACTGTCCATACGATTTCATTAGTTAACGAAAGTACATCGGTCGTGTTCTCAAATACAGTTGCCCTAAAACTTCCATACGCATGTGAGGCAATTGAAGATCTAGTCTTTACCATTGACGATGACGTGATCCTTGACTGTGACGTACGGAAACCAGGTTTCTTTATTTTTCGATCAAAAACCGGGTATGTCGGTCGGATAATTCGACCTTTTACGCCGCAAATATACGGCCGCCCTCATGGTGCGAAATGGAGTCGGCAGCACCAGAGTGTTTTTCAATATTATATGCCAAGTACGGCACACAAGTACAAAATATTATTTCTTGGTTGTGATGTAAACTGTCAGACGACAAATCCTTTGTTTGGGACTCGTTCTCTGAAACCGATGATCATTTCGTATACTTTTAAGCGAGAAAGAATATTAATGACAAAGAAGTACAGGTTTCAGGTTAGATTCGCTCCGGATGGTAAATTAGTGATGTTATATCGGTCCCAATACGACAGAAACCATGGTTTAAAATTCGCAGACGTGTATTCGCAACAGTAAGGTTCATCAATTGATTAGGCTAAAGTAAATCAAGAGCGGGTGAGCGTGGCCGACTACGCTATTATAGTACGTTTAAGTCATCTGGAGCTCGATGGGCGGACCTTCGGTTGTCAGGCAGACCATGGTATTGTTGGTGAAGTCTGGCTATTGACATGCGTTTTATTGACAGGACACTTCCAGCCAATCCCAATGCCTGTGCCTGTGTTCAATTTCAAATCAAGGTCTAGTTGTATGTTCAATTTCAAACCGAGGTTCAGCTGGTTAGAAAACAATGTGCGTTGGACCGTTTAGAGTAAACCCTAAGTTCATTGTGGTCTGGGTTACTAAGGGTTTGATTGACATACGCCCATCGAGCTCCAGATGACTCAAACGTACTATAGGCTATGCTACTGGGCAATTTTGGTCAATGTATTTATCTAAGTTGAGATACCATAAAGCTGCATTTACTGGCGCACGGATCCGGTCCGTGTCCGGTCCGTCAATCTATTGTAAGTAAAGGTCTAAAGTCCGAAATGAAAAGGTCAAATTTTCGTCCATGATGCATGGAACGGCATCAATGATTGGCGAGTTTTGTAACATGTGCCCAAGGCATACATGTAGGTTATGAATAGGAGAAGGGGCCTATAACAGTAACTTGAAAGACGTATTCTTCGAAGAAAGGTACTCTTATGCATTGTTAATGCACTAAGGGTCGTATTCATAAAGCGGTTCTGTCGTTAGAACCATCTTAGGGCGGTTCCAAGTGCAATGGGTGACCGCACTTGGAAAAGGGCTAAAGGTCTCGGGCCACTTGTGCGTTTTGCCCTGCTTCCTAAATTTAGACAAATCTGTTTTTCTTAGGTAGGTCTACAAGTTATTAATCATTCAACCTGTAGAGACGTAGATTCTGTGACATGTTTTTGAAGGCTAGGCTGCCAATAGGGACAATCACGACAATACCACAACTACAGTATCATGATATAATAGGCCTAACCTAGGTACGATTATTTAAAACCAGCTGATACCGGTACCACAGGCCTAAGGCCTAGCCTTGGCTCAATCACCATTAGGACTTGGCCTAGCCTAGGCTAGCCTGCTCCTCGTGTAGGTTAGGCCTAGGCCTTATCTGCTAATGCAGCTAGGCTAGCCTAGCCTTACTCACACGAAAAACTTCTCTATTTCTGAAGGCGGCTAAACTTTAGAATCCCCCATCGGAAGTGCCTCCGCCAGAGAGTAGTTGTGATCCGGTCGTACATTTGGTGAGTCGACAGCAAGACATCTAGACAGGTGACGAAGACAGCATGGAGCTGTCTACGTGTCTAGGTGTACAATGCTAATGCAATAGGTGTGACTTCGTAGGTCTGTTTCGACACCTGGACATCTGGGGGGACCGCATAGAAACTCCGCTAGTGACTAGCGGGGTCGGTCGATAGTGAACGGAGCCTTAGCGGAGGTTCTATGCGGCCACTTGTCGATAGTGAGCGCATAGAAACCCCGACAGCTAGCAGCCCGCTAGCAGTACCGATACGGAGGACGCATAGAAATCCGCCAGGCTGTCGGTGACGCTGTCGCCAGGCCAAATCGCTGGAGGAACTTAGAGCACCTCCAGTGAGTCCGCTTGTAATTGTAGAGGACCATTCGTCGACTTGTGCCACGTAGAAGCAGATACATTTTTTAGTTTTCGTGAAGATTTACCTCACGATAGAAATTTTCGTCTGAGAATTAACCTGTACGAGGATTTTACTGATGATGAATTCATGAGAAAATATCGACAGGTAGTGGCCCGCTAGCAGTAGAGGACGCATAGAAATCCGCCGGCAATGTCGGCGAGAGTAAAATGAGCGAGGTCACCCATGTCCTTGCCAAGTGGGCAAACTATTACGAAATTCCGAGAGGGGGAACAATGGAAATGCCTGTGGGGCCCACGACGGCAGCGCGATACGCAAACTTCCAACAGCTTATCGGCGGACTTCACTAGCGGGATCCTATCGACGGTTCCATGCGGCCTCCAGAATTACCCCGCTACGGTATCGGGCGACAAGGTCCCGCTAGGGACTAGCGGGCCGTTTACTAGCGGAATTTCTATGCGGTCCCCCCTGGAGACCTAACGAAGACAGTGTGGAGCTGTCCAGGTGTCTAGGTGTACAATGCTGATAATGCAATACGTGTGACTTCGTAGGTCTGTTTCGACACCTGGACATCTGGAGACGTAACGAAGACAGCGTGCAGCTGTCCAGGTGTCTAGGTGTACAGTGCTGATAATGCAATAGGTGTGAATTTTTAGGGGACACCCTAATCTGAGAGCCGAGAGCCAAGAGCCAAGAGCCAAAGAGCCAAGAGCCAAAGAGCCAAGTTCCAAGAGCCAAAGAGCCAAGAGCCAAACCTAATTTAAGAGCCAAAACCTAATTCAAGAGCCAAAACTTAATTTAAGCGCCAAAAGAGCCAAACCTAATTTAAGAGCCAAACCTAATTTAAGAGCCAAAACATTTATTAGTCTTACCGTCACACACGCAGTCCCAGACGAATATTAACAATACATGGTTATTCATAAATAAGACGGTTTAACCTTCGACCGCCGCACTAAAACGGCGCTGTATGTTTCCACTACCGCCCCCTTAACACGTATAATTAACCCTACGTCCCACTACGTCATCACTGGAACATGGTACAAAAACACGGAAAATGCTTGCAAGGTGGAAGAGTCACAAAACAAGCCATCCACCTTCCAATGCCTGTGGTGGGTAACCAACCATGTCAACTTGTGACATCCATCTGTGGTCCATCTGATCATCTTCGGTATTATTCCCAATTTTACAAGACCAGTTTACATTACCCTGGTGCCCGTTCCCTTGGCCTTGTCTCCTTACTGCCAGGCATTCTGAACAGGACTAATAAAAATGAATTTTTTATTTCAAACAACTTTTTATTCATATAAGCAACATGCAGCAAGTACCAGTACATAAAGTAAAGTATCCTCAAAACAATGTGGCCTGTCATTCAAATGACATATATGATGCAATTGGTAACAGTTCCAAAGGAACAGTAATCCTTGGAGAACAGTCCATCAATGAACCTATAGCCATGGCTTCTCTAGCTTTATACTTTTAATCCCTTGTTGACAGAACTAGACTTTGATTCTAGGGGTTTCAGGTTCCTGTTACAGAATACCCAGTAAATCAAGGAACACATTCAGCATCTGTCAGAGCAATCTTAGTTTTTCAAAGTACTAAGGAGAGGATTTCTCAAAATATTGGCTCTTCGACGACAAGTTCTTTTGTATAACTTTAGCCATGTGCTGCTGCCCAACCATGTTTACCACTCATCAAATGAAGGCCATCAGAAAAAAAGTTCCTTCTTCATGTTCTTGGCTGAAATTACATGGCTTGGTGAGTTGTTCCTTTGTCTTTTTTCCACAGATTCTGTGAATTTGTGCTGTAAAATAAGAGATTGTTTGATGTTAGGCCTAGTTAACCATTGCTATCAATTCATGACCCATGAGACTTATGCTTTAATTTTGACCAAGAGTGATATCAGAGAGTTAATTACTTGTCTTGACTTCATAAGCTGGTTAATCCCATTATCTTTCAAAAATGAACCACTACCAGGGTAAACATGGTAAATGGCAGGTTGGCCTACTACAAGTATAATCTCAGTGCTTCATGATCTCAACAAATACATGGATATGAAACTTACATTTTTGGACTGAACACTTGCACCCTTGTAGTACCGGTACTGCTTTAACTTTTCCAGCTGTTTGGTGACATGGAGGCCCTTAGCATGGACACCAAGTGAGTGATGTGATCTTGTTTTGTTGCAAAGAGATGCAAACGGGTTGGTTTTCCACAGAACAACAAAGTTAACTGTCATTCATCAGTCCTGAAATAACAATATAAGATTAAATTAAAGAGGAACTGGGGATAACCAAACCAAAACCAAAGACAATCAGCATCTTGTGCTGAGTATATCCAGTAAAGAAGCTTTGCAAGCTGAACTTCAGCAAACTGTGAAGTTCCAAACTGACCCCATAGAGCGGAAAGACCTTTCTTGGTTGCTATGGTGGTTGCTAGGTGTTACATAATTAGATCATGTCGTTGATGCAAATGAATCTGTTTGACATTACTTGAAAAGCATAGTTTTGATGTTGGTTTCAATCATGAAATGAAATGGGTGTCAAAGAACAGAAAATTGGTTGGTTGCCATGGCAACAGCTAAGAAGTCAGCATCCCCCTGTCACACTCAACATGCACTGCAACATAGCATGAGGTTTCAACCTCAATTCAACCCATTTTCTTGAAGAAAACCCTTGAAAACCTGATAGATAGAATTTGGTTGGGTGTTACATAACGAGGTGTTACATAACGACCAGGCATCAAAGTTACATGTATCATTGATGTTGTTTTGGGGCAAGGTATATGTCACCCAAGTTTCAAAAAGATAGCTCTTACGGTTGTTTCACAATCCCTGATCCGTACAATCACCCGAATACGTTGCAGCCCCTTTAGGATTGTTGACAACACCGGACGAGTCGGGAAAGCCCCTATTTTCGGTAGCGAACTCTATCGGCGAATGGGGAAATCAGCGTAAAATCTCGACAAGCCTCAGGAAAACAGCGGACTACCAAAAGTGCAAAAACGGATTGAGCTGAAATTTGGGATAGTCATTCAAAAGATATCAATCTACATTCTCAAGTAAGAAAACTCCAGCTCATTTTTGGTTCTTAAGAATTATTATCAAATTTATTGTGATGTTTACGAAAAATGGCTCAGAATTTGCCAGGAAATTCCAACTTCAACTCGAAAAATAACGAAGTGTTCAACAAGATCATGTTGAAACAACTGGCTGAATTTGTTAATAAACATGTAAAGGGGCTGGGCAGAAATGAAGGGTTGTTACAAGTTCGGCATAACTCTGAAACTACAGTTTCGAATTGCTTGAAACTTGCACAGATGATGCTTTGTACTAAATGATTAANAAAAAGTCGCGCGATCAGCGGTCACGTGACCAAAATCCGGCCGGAGTTCGTCATGAGATTTTTATGTTAATGAGGGCCGTGCGTATCGGCTAGTTGTAAGGCCATTAACCCTTTCCTCGGTTGCGACAACGCCTGCTTTTGCTGGAGTGGGCGACAAATATGTCAACCCTCCCACCATGCAGAGTTTTCTATAGTTGAAAGACTTTTATCGATCGCAGTAAGTCACTTCCTGGATAGTTTACGCAAAATAATGCATTCAACAAATAATCACATCTCACACATGAAATGCTGCAAAATTAATTGCACAACTTTACACACCTACATGTATCGGTACCGGTACGTGTATTACTAAATCTCTTCCAAAAATAGCCTACCAACACAAATATATCCAGGGATTCCTTGACGGAACTACATTGACATTGTACACAATAAACAAGAGGCCCAAGGGCCTGGCGCTCAGCTGACACTTGACAAGTACGTTGCAGGTGTAATGAGGCATAATATGGTGATGGGAAATTGTTGGAAAGTGGGTCGAATAGATTTCATAGGAATCTAATGACAAACAGAAGGATTGATTGATCATGTTGATGAAGCATTTAATGTTAAGAATTGAAAATTACATAAGATTTGATTTTAGTCATTCATTCTTGTAATTGAAATACCGATACCCTTGAATATGGTGTGCATTGCTAGGTGTACTGCTCATGTATGTCACAAAATAATGCCTACTGGTGAAGTACTGTATGCATCATATCATTATCATATCTTTCAGCAAAGCACTGTATCTTCATTTTGTATGATGTATAATGCACAAGTCTTATAAAAAATACACCAGTTTAATACAACATGGAGGATTGACAATACAGGGCTTTGTTGAAAGTCACTGACATAATTTAAAGGTCTGCAAAGAAGGAGCACAAAAATTTACCCAATGACACACAAAATGATATTACACAGAAAGTCAACTTTCACAATCTTGGAAATTTTGGACCCAAAGCGGGGTCTTCTTCAGGCTAGCACTTTACAATACATGCACCATGAAATTCCAGAAGTGTCAGCGTGAAGAAGATTCTGGAAGTTGACTTTCTGTACATGTAGGCCTACATATTAGCCTAATTTAAAGGAGTTCAGTATTCGACTTCTAATGAATAATTTGACTGCTGATGTAGAAGGAGCCACTTAATTGCAGCATGAAGTACAAAAATTCATTACAACATGTACCGGTAGTAAATAGGGCTCACTTGCTTAAAACGCAGTTAGACCCTATTTGGTTGGAAAGTGGAGCGGTGGTGCTGAAATACTGGACTCCTTTGAAAGTAGAATCAGTAGGCCTATACATGTAGGGTAGTAGGCCTACATGTACTTAATTAGTGGAAACTGGTGAGAGAGCATCGTGGATGAAGAAATTCCAAGTTTTTAAAGTCCAGAAAATTATTTGTTGCTGTTTACAGTTGTCTGACTGTTCTTCAGAGAAGCCACGATAGTAAGTTAACTGATATCATTAAAATCCTCACAGAAATCTGGTTCACTGGCTGGGTTCACAAAAATCATTTCCCCTCCTGCAGACAAGATTTCTCAGCGAGTAGAACATAACCTGAAATAGCAAGAAGAATACTTATGAGTAGGTCATTTCTTGATTCACTGAGCTGATTTTCGAGTATGAAGTTTGACATTTACAATACCTTTTAGATCTGAAGATTATAACCTTAAATTTTTGCGTCGTTCTTGTGACGTTCATGATGTCGATTTATAGCGAACATTTCACTGGAAAGACTTTCCAATTGTATCAGACCATGAGTAAGGCTGTGTGGTACAGTACACTTCAACTGGAAAGAAGAAAATAATTATAGTCATGTGGATTAATGTTTAAGGAAAACCCCCCCCCCCCCCTATTTCTGTCATTTCAGGTCTAGTAATTAGTAGGCCGGCCAACATGAAATTTGAAATTTTTGTCGGCATTGTCTGTTAATGCCTGGCATCCATGCTAGATCATACCCTTATAAGATGGGGTAAAATTTAAGGGTGGATGCCACCCTGGATTTGCCGGTCAAAGGTCATTATCCGCCATTGAATTTTTGGAACTGGCTTTATCATTGAGGTTTGTACAGGACAATGGGACCTGATGTACAGCTATCTTTTGAACGGTTGGATTTACACCCCATAAATGTATTACCAACAGATAGAAACATGGTACCTCTTAATCAAATACGCATGCCTTTTGTACTTTTTAAAGTCTGGCAACATCTATCTTCGACCTAATGGAATGCGGAAGTCATGTAATGTGACAGAGCTTTGTGGTTTTTAATCATGCCTGTCGATCACTTGTGGTCGTTCCCGATTGTTCGTGTTGTCCACCGGTCATTCAAGAGCCACGTGTGATTAAAGGTCCGTGGAAAATCCAACGATCAATTTCCTAACTTCCGCATTCCATTAGGTCAAAGATAGACGTTGCCAGACTTTAACTTGTTACGTAATTGGAAATGGCGTTTTAATGTATTTTGACCAATTTTGTGTTAATTTACATGAAAAACGTTATTTCTTATTACGAAACTACTGAAAACAATTAAAAACATGCTTATTTGATTAAGAGGCACCATATTTCTATCTGTTGGTAATACATTTACGGGGTGTAAATCCAACCGTTCGAAAGTTAGCTGTACATCGGTTCCCATTCTCCTGTACAAAGTTCAGTTCTCGGGTCCAATGATAAAGTCAGTTGCAAAAATTCAATCGGCCGTATCTTCCGTAAAAATTAAAATTTAACGTGGCATCCACTCTAATATTATTTAGTAGCCAGTGTTTTACAGTTCTAGGGGGATGCCATCCATTAACAGAGAATGCCGACTGATTTTTTTCTGGAGACTTTTTGGAGGTTTAGCCGGCCTACTATATTGAAGTTTAGCTGAGGCGGAGACTCGATTGGAACTGGATTAGGTTTATTGCAGATTGATTTTTGACAGATTTGTTTATAGAATTGAAGAACTTTTGATGAACGCTTTCGTGCAGATATTCGTTTCGTGCAGATATTCGTTTAAGCAAATTTTTTTGAATATGACAAATACATTTTTGGCAAGCCGTTTGTGATCTGACTACTCTCAATTGTACATGTACATGCCTGAATGTTGTGATTATTTGAAAAGACCATGTCAATTAATGAATTATAGTCTGTGGTAAGTTCATTTAGGCCTAGTAGCAGTTCACATTCGAAGATGTCACAAATTTTTTGCAAGTGTGTGTTAATATTTTTGCCATCCTAGATGTTGAAATTAAATTAAAGTCACCAAAAAGAAGAAGAGGTTAACTTCTGTAGCTATATCTGAATTAAAGAGAGTTATTAACGCATTGGATAAGCTGTGAACAAATTTTTGTGATCTGACCACGGACTCTCAATTGTACATGCCTGAATGTTGCGATTATTTGAAACGATTATGTCAATTAATGAATTATAGTCTGTGGTAAGTTCATTTAGTAGCTGTTCACATTTGAAGATATCACAATTTTTTTGCAAGTGTGTGTTATTTTTGCCATCCCAAATGTCGAAATCAAAGTCAACAACAAGAAGAAGAGTTTTATCTAAGTTAACTTCTGTAGCTATATCCACAGGCCCCTCGAGGGTCGGTCAGTGAAGAAATTGTGTAGTTTTCAAGCCCGACCGCAACTAGGCCCAGTACGTGCTCTACGAGCTACGAAGTAGTGAGAAGGTATGCAACAAACGTCTCGAAAACGAAGCGAAGATTTACACCAACTTCAACGGCTTCTCGGGTCGAAAAAACAAGATGAATTTACAAGACTACGATCTCCATCTACTCATTATATGTTCATATTATTGAGTAATAGCAAATTACACCAAATATATCTCGATAAATGTACTTTGAAAGGACTTTTTTTACAACATCAAAAAGTTCAAAAGTCCCCGTAGCCATATCCATCCAGGCGTAGCTATTCCGCAGTGAATGCACCTCGTTTCCAGTGTGCGGTTGTCGGAAGTTAAGCCCTGGAAGCTAGGTAAACATGAGAGTCGTCAACCTCGGCTGCAGAAATTGGAACAGGCCAATCGTGTGCACACGTGCAAAGGAGATTATCCGAGGGACAAGGTAACGAGGTACCGGCAAGTTGAACACGCGCGTTTTTTGAGGAGTCCATCATCACATGATCAGTCGTGATGTCCGTGCATTTTTCATCGACATAAAAATGAATGAAAAGCAGCGTCAGGCTTATGACCTCGCTCTGAAAGGGCACAATTTACTTGTGACTGGACAATGTGGAACTGGCAAAACGTTTCTTTTGAGGTAACTAGCAGTAGTAGTCCAACTGTACGGACAAGTCCGCTGAATTGCTGTTCCCGCCACACTGATGATGATGTATTGGCCCAGGCCTACGACGACGAATGTACGTTGTGTGCACAATGCATCCGACTTCCAATGCAGGACATGATGTGTGCCGGGGATGTGGAAGGTTTTGTCGCCTGCAACAACTGCCTTCAGCAACCCTTAACCATGTTAACCCCCCTGTGCCAGAAATCCTAGCTTGCTGCTCAATAGTCAATGTGTGAATCACGTTTGTCACCCTTCGCTCCGATCCCCCACACAGGTTCTTGTGGTTTGATACTAGCCTATAGGCCTAGCCCGGAGGCCTAGTAGGGGACCACCGGTCCTAACACACTTCACTGAGAATGTATAGAAAAACAAGTGAAGTGTGTTAGGACCGGTGGTCCCCTAGTATAGTATTGAACCACAAGAACCTGTGCCCCACACACAGGCCTATAGGGAGGCCCTATAGTAGGGCGAGGGGGCCTAGGCTACCTGAAACAAGTCCTAAATTTATAACAACTTATTTAGGCTAGGCCTAGGCCGAGGCTAGGCCTAGCGGGAGGCCTAGTCATTAAAAGTCTTTAAAAAGGTCATCATGCATAGATATAGGTGAGATTATAAACCATGCATCAGCTAGGCCTAGTCATGGCGCTAGACCTAAGTCCAGGCCTAGGGCCGCCTAGGCCTAGGCCTACATGATTCAGGCCTATGCCTAGTTAGTAGGTAGGCCTAGGCCCTATTATAGAGCATACTAGGCATGGGTGAGGAGATAGTGCAGAGGCGTAGGCCTAGCTAGCGGGGGGGGGCAGGTGGTCCGCAAAAGTGTGTTTTTCATGCACATTTTGACCGAAAATTAGCATAATATGGTCTTTTGTCCCCAGAGGACCTTTTGGTGGGGGCATGCCCCCCCGGCCAAAAAAGCTAGCTACGCCCCTGGCCCTGCAGTGCCCTCTCACGGACTGGGTATCAGAACAGAGACCTGCCTTCTGTGGACGGAGTAGGAAGAGGCTGGAGGATGGCAAAGTGGCGGAGTAGGATACGGATCCCATTCCAACTCTGGAGCCTGTGTCAAAACAAAACCAAAGGAAATTGTTACATGTATGTGTACCGGTACATCATGTACATGATGTAAAAACATGGGAGAAGTGGGAATTCGAAGACAAATGTTTCAAACTTTCAAAGAAGAAACTACAGAAGTATGTACCATAGGTGGTGTCATTCTCAATGAACACTTCACCTAGGCCTACTTACTTGTATTAAGTTGTGTAAATTCCCTGATTGATGAATTTGGGTCATCCAGGCATTTCCTAGCAGTCATGAAATGTACATGTAGGCCCCTACTACACATATTTAACAGCTTAGTCTCTTTTACGCAACATGTCATTCTGGTGGGCACTTGTTGAGGCAAAAGGTGGATCATGAATCATTTGAAGTGGGCTGAAATTAAAGAGACTCCTGAATACCAACACAACATTCCTGACCTATCGCTATCAACCAGTGACATTGTTTTTGGAAGGGGAAGTAAGAAATCACTTACCGGGAGGCCTACTTTAAACACAAATCTTTTTGCCCTTTTGCCTGTCTGGTCGAAGAGGATATGCACGTTTTGCACAGAATGGTTCAGCTTTCTGACCGGTATTCCCTTTTTTGGACACAGTTGACTGTCCTAGTATAATTGAATTAACAGCTGGTCCATACTGTGATATTGTTGGGTTGGTGGCCATGCCATTGCAAAGTCCACGTTGCTGGCAGAAGAAATTCTCCACAGGATCGGAGTTGAGATATCCAGGAACCACAGAAATTTGTACTTGCACAAGTCTCTTGGTTAACTCCACAAATCCCAACAGAGAGGAAGTGATGTCTTGTCTTGTTTGTTCTGTCAGCAAAGTGTTTTTGTCCGTGGTTGATTGCTCCCAAGCAAGGAAGAAATCGAGAACTTGAAGGATGTTGTCAAGCCTGTTGTCATCAGTAGTACAGATGGCCCTCTTGCAGTCACTGAAAATTGATACGAGAATGCTCGTCTTTTCTAGGATGGAAATTGTTCCTTTCAACTTGTTTTGATCAGAGGTGTGTGCAGCATAAGCTCTCATGAGGTACAGCATGTCTTCATTTAGGACTTCTGCTGCCAAATGGTTCCTCATCTTTGACGCAGGTGTTAAATATACATGCTCGTGAGTTAATTTCCTGTGTATTCTTATTTCATTGTTCTTGTTGAATTCAAAAGCCTTGACCCAGTGTTCCCAAACGACAGGGGTATCATTAATGACAAGGTTCCTGGATGCCAGTCCATTTCGAATTTTTTTTATCGTATGCTTTATGTCCTGAACGAAGGTTATTTTGTGTGAGGAGTCATAAATATCTGTGACTGTGAAATTGTCTTCTTTAGGGTCAGAGGGAAAATGCATCTTTACAAACAAACGATTTGTTGATGCGCCATCGATGCTGCAGTGGTCCACAGTAAATCCATATTGACCCAAAATATCCACAGCTTCCCAGAATAGAATGTACAATTCGTAGGCAGCAGCTGTTGTGGTGGGGAAAAATGCAGCAGGCCATCTGAATCCAGGATATCCACAGAACAGGAACTGTAGGACTTGAGTTGCCAGCACACATTGCTTTTTCTTTTCCCTTAGTACTCTTAAGCTGGATTTAGCTGACACGCGGAATGCGGATTGCGGAACGCGGAAGCGGAAAGTGCAATGCATTTTCGCATACAACATATATTTCCGCCGGGGATTCCGCGGCCCTATACCGCATTCCGCGTGTCAGCTAAACGCAGCTTTATGCTGTTGCATATGTCTCCTAGATCACAAGCCCCCACAATGGTCCATTCGTCCCCCTTCTTCACAACCTGTAGATCATCTTGGATGCTCACTTCATCAATGATCAATCCACCAACCCAAAATATCCACAGCTTCCCAGAATAGAATGTACAATTCGTAGGCAGCAGCTGTTGTGGTGGGGAAAAATGCAACAGGCCATCTGAATCGAGAATATCCACAGAACAGGAACTGTAGGACTTGAGTTGCCAGCACACATTGCTTTTTCTTTTCCCTTAGTACTCTTATGCTGTTGCATATGTCTCCTAGATCACAAGCCCCCACAATGGTCCATTCGTCCCCCTTCTTCACAACCTGTAGATCATCTTGGATGCTCACTTCATCAATGATTAATCCACCTCTCCTCCCACCTGCATGCAGATTTCGTCTTGTTGCCTCTTTCTGCATCCATTTTAGATTGTTAGGTGAAAATCCAGGTTTTTGACTCACTGAATTTTTATGATACTGCAGTGTACGCCCTGATGGCAATGTTAAAAATCCCGATTCCTTCAGATCTTGATAGCCCAGTGGAGATCTATTCCAGAGAGACAGGCACAAACTTATGACATCAGGGTCCCACCTTCTGCTCCGAGGGTCCTTGTCTTGGTTGCTTATGACTTTCACCTGACTTTCCAGAAGTTTTCGAAAGCCATCTGGGCAGTTAGGCATTACTCTGTTCAAAATTTCAATGAAATCTTCATGGCTCTCTTTGCTAAGTGTACATGTATCCAGAGAGACAGGCACAAACTTATGACATCAGGGTCCCACCTTCTGCTCCGAGGGTCCTTGTCTTGGTTGCTTATTACTTTCACCTGACTTTCTAAAAGTTTTCGAAAGCCATCTGGGCAGTTAGGCATTACTCTGTTCAAAATTTCAATTAAATCTTCATGGCTCTCTTTGCTAAGTGTACATGTTTCGTTTTGTACAGGCTTGGATGTAGAACATGAAGTGGTGTTGTGAGTGTTTCCTTCAGATGGAGAATTTTCTTTCTCTGCATTTTTTTTATGTTTCTTCAGGACATCTTTGCATTTGGTACACAACTGGCCTCCACAAACGAAACTCATTGCAACAATACATGTACGGCCCTTGACTCTGTGAGATGAAGTGACCCTGTCATTGATCGAACTCCATTTCTGTTGGACAATCCTCTTTCCAGAATATATGTCATCCCATTCCTTTCCTTTACAAAATACCATATTTTGCACACAATTGAGGATGCCATTGATGTTATTCTGATTCAGGATTAAGCTTTCAGAAATGCCCAAGTTTTCCAAATTCAAGTTTATGCCATCTACACACAAACTCAATTTTTCACCATCAACCAGTTTTATATCCACATGCAGTATTTTGCCATCAACAACATGTTTAGTTGGCACCTTTATGTTCATCGAACTTTCTGTATCTGATCTGGAGACCTCACAGTAGTCAGGAAATGTCACTTCACCACCTTGTGCCATTACCTCATCTTTACTGACAAGCTGTATGCCATGCAAAAAACTGTGTGTAGATCTTGTAACAGATGGATGAAGTTTAGTTATCACTGCTGAAAGACAGGATTCTGTTGCTGGTAACTTATTTTGCTCCGAACAGTAACTTTTATACCGATCATAAATGATGCCAAATTTCTCTCTGTCAGTTTGCTCAGCTGCTTTAATGTTGTACATCAACCTGTAAAAAAGAAACAGTACAATTTTGGTGTTATTCACATATTAAGGTCTGACAATAGGTATCTACATTAGACGAAAATTGGCTGTGATTTTACAGAACTCTTTTGCTTATTTCAGGGAAATAGGAGCTGTCAGCGAGTTGACCACTAGGTGTCACTAGGGCCCAATTCAATGCATCTAGCGGACCCAGTCATTATCGATCGAGCAGCGATCATAATAGATTTCCTGTACATTTGGTCCGCTAAGACTGTGCTGCCATCTGTTAGCAATATGCGCGGCTGACTGCTCCTATTGTCAGTGGGTTAAAGAACAAAGCAGTAGCAGTCACCTCATCGACAGGCATCGCGAGCATGTTGCTGCCAAATGCCACAACACTCCACCATTGGGCTGGATTAAAGGATGGCAGATTCAGTAATGGGCAACTTGTTGACCTCATTGAACACGACATAAATTGGGAAGGCTGTGCTGAACGAATACGAAGTGCCAATGTTCTCTTAATCGATGAAATTTCCATGATATCGAGACAGGTTTTCGAACAAGCTGAGTATGTATGCAGGGAACTTAGGGAGCCCAAGAAACTATTTGGGGGATTGCAGATAATTGCTAGTGGTGACTTCCTTCAATTGCCGCCTGTTCCATCACCTGTATATGGAGACCTCGGAGAGTATGCTTTCTCTTCCACCAAATTTAAGGACATATTTGTTCATCATATTGATCTGCAGGAAGTTGTGCGCCAGAAGGAAAGTGCACTGGTAAAAGCCGTACATGAAGTGTGCTGCGGTACCCCTTCTCAAGACACCATCCAATTGCTGAAAACTTTGGAGCGGCCAATTGACGTCCCCAACCCAGTCATTATCTGTAGTACCAATTTGGATGTGTTGTTCTACAATATGTACGGACTTGACAAAACTGAAGGAGCCCCAAAGCATTTCCGCAGTACAGATTCTGGTGAGGTAAAATACTTGAGGAACAACGCAGCAGCAAAAGTGCTGTCCCTCAAATGTGGCAGCCCAGTAATTCTTATCAAGACAATGAGTGGTGTTTTAAAGAATGGGATGATTGGTGAGGTGGTTAATTTAGACTCTGACCCAAAGGTGGATTTCGGAGGAAAGATTTTTACAATAGAAAAGTGTAGCTTCATTGTCATTGACCCAAACAACACCGGGGTGGTCAAAGCCTGCCGAATACAATATCCACTGAAGCTTGCTCATGCAATCACGGTGCACCGCTCGCAAGGGAAGACTCTTACCAACTTGGTGATCGACTGTCACGACTTCTTTCTGGCAGGGCAGATGGGTGTGGCCCTAGGGAGAGCAACCGCCATGGACGGTGTTGAATTAAGGAACTTGAGTCTACAAGGGGCTTCTCTGAAACATCCAAAAGAGGTATACGCATTCTACAATAATAGAGGTACATGTACAGCAGATATAGATGTAGGATATGATGATCCTCAAGTGTGTTGCCAGAAGAAATATGATTCTAAAGCCGAAAAAAGAGGTGAGTTATGAATTGCCCAGTGAGTGATAATGATTGTAATATTTTGGACAGAAACTGCACCAAATTATTTCAACTTTTCCAACGAAACGAAAGTAACTTGTTCACCCCTAAAACGGTCCCTGTGTTATATTTTCCAGATTCCATTTCGGATCAGCAGCCGGTGGCAATCCATGCACCTAAGACTGTTCCTGCAATAATCCAAAATGAGCCTGACATCAAACACAGAAGAGAAAGAGGTAAGAGTTGTTCATTGTTGTTAAAATGTTTTTGACACATACTGCATATTTCATCAGCCTAAAAAAATATCGTTTGGTTTCAACTGCAGATAAGCAACAGAGCGCCTGTGTACATCATAGTGAAGGAAGAGCTGCCACTGCCCGAAACAAACCAGACGTACATGACCAACGCGAAAGAGGTAAGAGTTATGAGTAGTCCAGTGTTGTTAAGTTCTCGTTGGACAAAAAAAAAAATTTCCTGATCCTAAATAACATTTTACTTCAGGTTCAAGTGCTGATAATGAACAGACCGACTGTGTACCTCATAGTGGAGGAAGAGCTGCCACTGCCCGAAACAAACCAGACATGCATGACCAACGTGAAAGAGGTAAGAGTTATGAGTAGTCCAGTGTTGTTAAGTTCTCGTTGGACAAAAACAATATTTCCTGATCCTAAATAACATTTTACTTCAGGTTCAAGTGCTGATAAGCAAACGGAAACCCATGTCCCTCATAGTACAGAAATAAAGATCAGTGTCACTGCAGCCATCCAAAATGAGCAAGACAGGCAGGAAAGAGGTAAGATTAATGAGTGGCCCAGAGTTAAAAGTTTCTGTTGAACCATGCATATTTCATCAGCCTAAATATTGTTCGATTTTCCTTCAGGTTCAAGTGCTGATAAGGAACAGACCGCCTGTGTACCTCATAGTGGAGGAAGAGCTGCCACTGCCCGAAACAAACCAGACATACATGACCAACATGACCAACGTGAAAGAGGTAAGAGTTATGAGTAGTCCAGTGTTGTTAAGTTCTCGTTGGACAAAAAAAATATTTCCTGATCCTAAATAACATTTTACTTCAGGTTCAAGTGATGATAAGCAACCGGAAACCCATGTCCCTCATAGTACAGAAATAAATATCCAAAATGAGCAAGACAGGCAGGAAAGAGGTAAGATTAATGAGTGGCCCAGAGTTAAAAGTTTCTGTTGAACCATGCATATTTCATCAGCCTAAATATTGTTCGATTTTCCTTCAGGTTCAAGTGCTGATAAGGAACAGACCGCATGTGTACCTCATAGTGGAGGAAGAGCTGCCACTGCCCGAAACAAACCAGACATACATGACGAACGCGAAAGAGGTAAGAGTTATGAGTAGTCCAGTGTTGTTAAGTTCTTGTTGGACGAACACTATATTTCCTGAGCCTAAATAACATTCGGTGAAATTTTTCAGATTCCATTTTTGATAAGAAACACCATGCACCTAATGATAGTGCAAGAGATATGAGTGTTCGTACAACTGTCGGAAATGAACAAGACATCAACGAGAGACGGGAAAGAGGTAAGAGTTGTGAGTGTTCCAGAGTTAATGTTTTTGTTGAACCATGCATATTTCATCAGCCTAAATATTGTTCGATTTTCCTTAAGGTTCAAGTGATGATAAGAAACAGACCGCCTGTGTACCTCATAGTGGAGGAAGAGCTGAAACTGCCCGAAACAAACCAGACATACATGACCAATGCAAAAGAGGTAAGAGTTATGAGTGGTCCAGTGTTGTTGAGTTATTGTTGGACAAACACTGTTACAGTGGAATAGTACAGGAAGAGAGATCAGTGTCCAGAGTGAATGTTTTTGTTGAACCATGCATATTTCATCAACCTAAATATGGTTCAATTTTACTTCAGGTTCAAGTGCTGATAAGCAACCGGAAACCCATGTGCCTCGTAGTACAGGAAGAAACAGCAGTGTCACTGCAGCTATCCAAAATGAGCAAGACAGGCAGGAAAGAGGTAAGAATCATGAGTGGCCCAGAGTTAATGTTTTTGTCGAACAACGGCAATGCATTTTCATCAGCATTCGTATTGACACAAATAGACGACCATTCATTTTCTTTGGTTCATGAGTAGGGTAGACCAGTCAATCTCAGAACTGTAATTCCTCATGCTGGACAACTTGAGACACTTGATCGCTTACCAGTCAGAACGGTCCCTGGTCATACCGGCCTTGGGCATAACGGCCACGGCACTAAGTCAAAAGGCACCAAGTCAAGTTGACAAGACAGATTATAAGACTCCCAGGCCTATTTTTACCAGAAAATGATAAGAAAACGTTGGCCTATAATATATGCCAAACACTTTAATTAGTAGCCCTGCTACATGTGGCTTTTTATGAATTAGTCCTATGGGTGGCAGCAATGAAGCCAGCACCTTAATTCAACATTTCCTCTTACACTGAAGCCACAGAAAACGAAATATACGATAGACCTAGGCTAATCTCTGGACCCCTCACACTTATGCAACTACCACTGCGCCCAGGGCCAGTGCGCCTTCACAAGGAATTTATTTAGCAAAGCCGGCTGGCAAAATGTTCCAAAA
>NMRB01001511.1:162728-176995 GCA_002633025.1 Notospermus geniculatus
ATTATGCAAACAGTAGACGAAGATGGAGTCCTCCGACTAGCCTTCGCCGCCGTCGCAAAAAGGCACCGAAAAGTTGTGATTGGGAGCAGGCTATGCCTCGAACGAAGATTAAGACGGCGTTAAAGGCATCGAACTGTTTATTTGCGCAGCTAACTGCTGTATATGCAGTAAAAGCGTAGTCTTGGACGCACGTCTAGCTCATTAATTATGCAGCGCTCTTAGAGCATCTGGCAGGGGAGACAGTAGCGTGTGGTGGAGGGTGCCTTGCGGTAGGGAGCCACCAACAAGCGATTTTCAGAAGAAAATGTCCATTTATCGAGCCTGGTTTGCCAAACAGTACACGAAGTTTGGTTTAACGTCGAGTTACACGCATTGCCCTGAACCAGGTAACAAATATCCTCCGCACGTCTGCAGCCAGTTGATTAGCGTAGTGCACGTGATGTCGGCTCAACAACCTGAAGGTCGGAGGTTCGAAACTCGCGTGGTCTCACTCGTGATTTTTCTTTTTTTTTCTATTTTGTCCCTTTTCACTTGTTTTCTTTTTTCTTTTTCTCTCGGAAAAGGCATATCAAGAAGATAAAAATACTCATATTTATCGCCCCCGCCTGCTTAAAATCAGCGCCGTGCCTCTCAAAAAGTACAGCATGAACATCAAGTTTTTACTCTGTGTAATTATGCCCCCCCCCCACACACTGATCTCCTTTGGCCCTTGCTTGCACCTGGATAGGTTAAAATTTCCTCCAAAACAATTTGCATACCGGTACATGTACGGTATTTGCTTGCTCAATAACCGAACGTGCTGAATAATATGGCAAGCACATATCCTGATTAATATTCATTAGGGGGCGTGACATGCTTGCCAAATAGGGACATTTTTCAGCATTAGATGGCAAGCATGCTTGCTAAATAAGGACGAAAAAGGGAACTGTTTGGCAAGCATGCTTGCCAAATAAACCCAGCCAAATTAATAAAAGTCATGACTCTGTGGTTCAGAGTGCCGAAGGTAAAGCCTAGATTTGCAGTTAACCGTGTTCTAAATGCTATTTGAAGGCGGCAAAGTCACGGCAGTTGCGCAAAATATGCTCCTATAGATCAATGCGTTTGATTGGGACCAACGTTTACGAGAATTTGAGCAGGTATGCCCTTTTCAACTCACTACTGTCGCGAGGTCCCTGGTCATTCCCACTAATTAAACACACCAGCAGAAAGCTTAGAACCTTGGGATCATGACGGTCACAATTACTTTGGAATCTATAATCTGCTTAACGGAATACTCCCTTTGGAAACCGAAAAGTTTGACTTGAAACGTTTACAAAACCCACTTGGGACGTCAATGACGTCATGGATGTACAAAGCATGGGCGCTGGCCTCGCCAACACTGTCGTGACGCTGTGCCTTGACTGCGTTTGGCCTGGAGACGTTGTTCCCAATCAACTGCAACGATCTATAGTAGGCAATAAATTCTCGTTCTGAGTACTATAATAGATTCAAGATGGCCGCTGTTTGTTTCCTCTATTCAGACACCTTAAGTGGCACGACCAGGTCGCTTTAATGTACGACAAAGTCAATAGCTAATTTGTCAAGTTGTCGTTGTTGTTGTTTCTTTATTCCTTAATGATTACTTTCCCATTGGACTTGAATGCCCTGGAGTACGCGTCCATATTGCATAGGACCGGGTTTCGGTGTGCTGCCCTCTATCGTAGCTAGGATCCCCAAGGGTTAACGTTCAGTGAATTTTACTTTCCCGTCTCAAAGTCACTTTGACAAAGCGCCGCCGTTGAATGATCAATAAACCACGGCGTTCAGTAGCCGTCTAGTCTCGCGCCGCCAGACCCTCGACCAACCGAGGGTCTGGCCCCAGACGATAATATTTTCGTATTGACATCCGGTTACCCGCGCCCTGATCCAGGGGGCGCATACCCGGATGTAATTCATACACAGAGCTATTCGTTGAGTCAGAGCATCGACTAAGCTCATGTCGCAGGTACGGTGATAAAAATACAGGAAATCATTAAAGTGTAAAAAAATGTATCATAAAGCTCGATAAAGCTCGAATTTGAGACATTGTTTCAGTTTTTTATTGCGGTACGCTAAGAAATACTTATGGCGCGCCACCTCATCAGAGTCTGGCGGTGAGAGACGTAGGACCGGGTTTCGGCGTGCTGCCTTCTATCGTAGCTAGGATCCCCATTGGTACATAAGTAGGGTTATTGTTCAGTGATTTTACTTTCCGTTTCAAAGTCACTCTGACAAAGCGCCGCCGTTAAATGATCAATAAACCACGGCGTTCAGCAGCCGCCAGAGTGAGCACCCCGGTGAGCACATAATGTGTTATTAATCATTGTCTATGCCCTGGGTCTCTCTGTCTCTCCATTTTCCCGCCACGCGTCGATGACTAAAAAAGTGTAATACAGAGACAAACATCTGTTTGGTGTCATTTCGGAACCTACGTCCACCACCAATGCAATAAAGGTAAAAATTCACTGCGAAAAATTTTAAAAAACACACGTTTACGACGGCATACGTCCAAATGCCATAACGTAATCGCCAATACAACTGACTCATATCATACAATGTAAATGGCTTTTACTTCCGGGATCTGCGTGATACTGTATACTAGTAGTTTGCATTTGCTGGCCACCACCAGCAGGTCAACATAGGCCATATTGATTCATCATTATACATGTTCAAGGCCAATACAGACCAATCGCATTGTCCGAAAGTTCTGTCAGGGAAGTACGCCAAGTGTGACCGTGACTGTGACACAACCAGCTGAAAACTGACATCGATTGCAAAACTTGGCTTTATTAGCATTAACCCTTTAAAAACAAGAAAGTGGTGTGGTGCACACTCTGTCAACTGTTTACATCTTAGGCCTCCTCATCTACATCTACAATATGACACAATAAATCAAAGTCGTCTCCGATGGCAAATTTTCCACACCTGGGAGTTTAACTTGAAAGTGCCTGAAGAAGACCCCGTTGGGGGTCGAAAATTTGCAAATATCGGAGACGAGTTTGATTTATTATGGGACAGCCGAAGAGTGATCGACATTTCCACACTTCAGTGAACGTGCATGAGAAAGTTTATCACAGATTGATTCATTGACACAGGAGTTCCTTTTTCATATCAGTATAGAAGACCCAGAAGAGCCTAGATTATTGGCGCCGATCTGACCCACTTAGGCTAGGCATAGCCCGTTTTTAGCCATCCCCAAATTAAGATCTTAGCAGAAATCAGATTTAGCGTGAGAATAGTTCTTTTATTCATTTTGGCTGACAATTATTTCTGGATATTGGTGACTCCAAATTGTCTGCAGAAAAAATAATTTGGGGCTTAAAATAATCGAGAGACACACGCTAACGATAACATTTACGTTAACAATATTTCTTCTACATGAAATGCATGCAAGAAATAACGTTACGTAAAGGTTCATCGTTAGCGTGTGATCTCTTAAAACTCCATAATAACGGGTTTGTGAAAGACATAGCTCTCTACCGGACTCGAACCCACGGACCCTCGCATAAAAAAAATTGAGATACAAAACAGTGACTTCAATGCGAAAAAAGTTGCAAAAAATGTTTTAAAAAATGGTCAAAAAATTCGCACGTGCGACGGCCGTGGCTTTTCATCATCGGCGTCAAAAACCCAAAAGATCCAAAGCTTTGGCATGTCGAAAAACTGGGCATTATAGAAACTTCGAACCGGTCAGACTAAAAATCTGCCTCTGACGTCTAAAGGGCGGCGCACACTTGCGATTTTTGGAGCGATTTTTTAGGCGACCAGCCTTGCGACCACAGCAGCGACTGAACATATACATATTTTTAGTTTTTTTGACTCGTTTGCGGCAAATGCTTCCTTGGAAGATCAGTGACGTCGCGGGTGACATCACTCATCGACCTCAAAGGTAATTATCGCATGCAACGTGGTAGTCGCATCGGTAGTCGCCCCATTTTAGTCGCACGTGTGCGCCGCCCTTATGATTTTATCGTCGTTGTTTGTGGAAATTTAATTCAGGCTAACTCCACTGGTACTTAGCTGCACGATGAGGGAGCAACAACGGTTATTTGTAGAAGCGTTCATGCTTTCATACAACGAGGATTTCAAAATGGAATGCAAAAACCAACTGAGCGAAGACCCGTAAAGACGCATGTGGAAGTGTGGAATTTGGAGGAACAACAAAAAATAACGGGTCGACACGCCACAGGGGTGGTTGATTCATGACATTATTTAAATTCACTTGTGGGAGTTTGAAAAGCGGGACGTTTCTCTTCAGGGACCGTCTCAAAAATAGATTATAGCCAAAGAAGTGTAATTTTTTCCACTATTGTCTTGACCCCCCTCCCCCCTCAGAAATGAAATTTCGGCATAAATTGGCTGCACTCATGGGTGATATTTTTTTACATAAGTCTTATTAAAGATGTTGGGTAAGAAACGGACTAAACAACTTGTTGATTAAAAACACTGTTTTAATTTGACTGACTTTAAGAACAGTATGCAGAGCAGTCTTCATGGTGTTGGTACTCATGTAAGAGTGGTCCTCAGTATGCCCCCCCGCCCCCATTACAAAATGAATGCAGTTTTTTTTCGTTATATCTCTATTTTGAAGAAAGATCTAACTGTATTTTTTAGAAATTCCATGAAGCCATTTTTTCAAGAAGTGAAATGGTGACCATGGAGTTCGCCACAACCCCCCCCCCAGTGAAAAAAATTACACTTCTTTTGCTTCAAGGTATTTTTGAGACGGCCCCTTAATAACCCGCAGAACACCATTTCAATCTAGTACGATATCATACAACGGCAGCACGGCTGATAAATACAGCAATAACGGTCACAGGTTTTTATTCAAACTCATCAAAATGCATTCGTCGATTGGCACTCATATCACCATTTCAATACATGTGTATGAAACCATGAACGTACACGTCACGTTGGCCTACATGTAAGAGGTAAGAGAAAATAAATTGAATTGGATTGGAACATTTCTGATCATTGTAAACGCGTCAGGAAAGTCAGTGTGGTCATCCACAGACAAATCACAAATCTAACTCGTCATAACTCGAACAAGCCTTTCGGCGACATGGTTCACTATAGAGGTTGTGACAGGCAGGGAAGATTTTTTCATGAAGCCGTGAAACCGCCAGTCGTGGCAGTAATTACTATTGGGTATGTGCTGTCACTTCACAAAGTCGAAAGGGACAAGAGATGGATTACAACAATACTTTTTTATCTTCATCGCCATTACAGCGTGATGGCCTCCATTACATCAGTCACAGTATTCATAAATGGATGTCCATTTTCTACAGTCTATACATCCTCAGCAACCTGCATTGTTTGCTGAGGATGCCATTCCAGGTCAGGTGGTCAGGCCATGGTCACTACCTGCCTGGTATAGGCTAGTGTTAGTCTAGCTGCCCACCACCAGGTGGTTTGGTGGGCGTAAAACATCGTTCTCCTCACACTGTACCATTGTCACGACAGGTAGCGCTCCTACCTCGCACTGACCTGTCACCGCGCGCTCAAGGCATCATGGGAAACTTTAGGACTACTTGTTGCATTTCAAGATGGCGGGCGATTCCTCGTTTCGAGTTAATAAATTGCAGAATCTCCTAAAATAGGCCTGCCAAGAATGTCTCCCTGTGTGGGTATCACATTATCCGTCATGATTATGACATACATAGGCCTAGATATGGTGTACATGTCATGTTAGCCACTGACAGCCGCGCGTTGGTGCGTCGTAACACACTGCAGCACTCAGTCTACAGTACTGTACACACTGACTGGATAGTGGCTGCCAGGGGTCATCCAATATAATCCTTTTCTTCTCGATAATGTCATGTCTATGGCAATTTGTCATCAGAAATGAAAAATCGGTCAATTATTTGCAAAGTCTGCACGAAATAAGCCTCATATCGCTATTTTCCTAGGATCTACTTTCGTGGCGGAGTAGATCACGTGATCACCCAGTTCAAGTTGTGATGCAGCTCGCGTATTTAGAAACTAACAAATTTTTGTGTGATGCGCCGAGCGCGGACACAGGTCCGTGCAAAGCAGTCTCAACAGCAGTCTTGCGCAGCCTGTGTGGACACAATGCACCCTGTACCAATAGATGCTGGATGAAATAAAGCAACACAGAATACCAATCCTTAGTTAAATCCACCGTCATCTACACATCCAACCATATATGTGACCGTCATATCATAATAAGAGAGCGAAAAAGTACTCTCTTGCCTCGATATGCTAGCACTGCATCGGCCATTGTCGCCAGTATCGTCAACAACGGCCCCATCACCGCGATAGACCTTATAAACTTGCGCACAAATGTACACCCACTTTGCACTCCTTCTCCATTGTCATAGAAACACGGATATACCACAATAGATTTAAAACATGATATATCAGACAGTAAAACAATATTTACTTAGGTTAAAAACCCGTTATGAACTGTTGCTAGTAAGCTGCACCAGGAGGAGATTACCGGTATCTAGATAATCTCTTCCTGGCTGCACATGTATTATGTAGCGTGAGCATGCTGAGAGGTAAGATCTCCATCCACGCAGACATCTATCGTAATACCTCTGCCACACCAGCTGCCGTAGCCTCGTAGATCCAAACTTTTTCTCCCAAATGAAGTAATACTTGTTATTTCGGCGTGATCAACGAAAAGAACCTTTGTTATCAATTGTATATTGTTATACTGGCCATATAGATTTTATGGAATATGGAAAACAAGGATCCCCAAGGAATTAACTTCAAATATCGCAAATGATATGAGACAACGACATTATTATGAATGAATGTATATTACACTAAACAAAAATCTGCCAAGAAAACGTCTATATTTTTTTTGCGATATGTGTTCAAAGTATTTTGAAATCCCATAGGGGCCTCGGCCTATTTTGAACATCGCAAAAAAATATTTAGGTACGTTTTCTTGGAGGATTTTTTGTGCAGTGTAATGTACATTCATAATAATGTCGTTTTCTCATTTCATTTGCATTATTTGGAGTTAATTCCGGAGGATTCCTTGGGGATCCTTGTTTTCCAGATTCCTTAAAATCTATAATGGCCTTGTTATACTTACGTATCAAGGGAATGAAATTTCTCCTTCACAAGTTATAGTGGAAAATCCCAAAAATAGCCTTTTGCAAGCTCTCAAATGTCTAATATCAAAAACGATAGGCCACAATATTTGCCAAATACCACGCAGACACGGCTTTATCATACAAAAATAATCCCCTCTAAATTTCACCCCGAAAGGTTGTACCATGGCTGAGAAAATCCGCGAACATAAACCGTGAAAGAAACTCAAGGATGATAATAATGGTCACTCTAGTGAACCAATTAACAACGAACATCCACTCACTGACTCAGATTAACAACTAGCCTTAGCTAAACAAGTACTGATCATCCACGGTGAGTATTTTTTTTATAAATATTTTTTTATTCTATTTATTAATGAATAAGGGAAGGACAACATGCGAAACGCCTATATAAGTCCTTCCCAAATACAGTAAATAGATCAAAAAAAGAGAAATATGATAACAAAGTGGTCGACGGTGCAGTGGGTGAGAAGTTCAGACACGGGTTTGGAGAAATTAATAGAGTATGAAAAACAAAAAATCAAACCACCTTGGTAAAAAACAAGCAATCAAATAAACAATGAGATAGTCGAAACAAAAGAACAGTAGAACACTTTGGCCTTTGAAGAGAGGCACCCCGGACCCATATTATAATCGTGTGTCGGTCCGGGAGTATATACTCCTGTACAATATGAACCATAACAATAGACCATTATTTTATTTTCAGTGCAATGATTGAGTCTAGTCTAAAACACTATGGCCCACAGTTTCAAAGCTGTTTTAACACTGAAATCCATTTTAAACAGATAAAACAATGTTTTCAGGAAAAATCATATTTTCGAAGTTGTTTTAGTTTTAGAACGCTCCGACGAAAACGCATTTTTGCTTTCATATTTTCCAAAGAATTCATATTTTCCAAAGAATTTTAACGCTATAACGTATTTTTAATGTCCCTTTTTAAAAAGTGTTTTAGCTAAAGCAAGATAGGGGCATGTCTATCTTCCTGTTGGCTTCTCTTGGCAGAGTGACATGAGTGCATTCCTTGATTCAGCCAATCAGCGCTTTATCTTAAAGCACTTTTGAAAATATTGATTTTATGGAACAGATTTTTATCATAACAGGTTTCGAATAAAGCAGCTTTGAAAATATGGGCCAATTTGTCTTGTTTTTATATCTATAGATGTATGTGCATGTAAAGGATCAACCCTGTTCCCCCATAGTTTATACATGTAGGGGTTGTCACAGGCAATTTGAATAAGTACTTACAATATTTAAGATGTATAGGTCAGTAGAACCTTGCTGCCCTCTTTTGGCGGTAAGCGCGGCGGATGTCTCCTATTGCTTCATGCCTCAATAAGATTACATGCACTTTCATGCAGTGCGCGAATAAAAATTTAGAAACAACATTCTTGAATTTTCTATAGATTTCTGTTTACCAGTTCGGATTGCAAATCATTTTAATTAAAAACATATAAAAATCTACAGCCTTGTTGATTGACTGGATTCATCAGAATATTTTTGTGCATTTCTCGGGTCTCTTCCTCATTATCCCTTCATCAGGAGAGTGCTCAGAAGTAGAACAAATCCAATGGTCATCAGAGNAGTATACGCCTTGTCCTTCAGTAAGGAAAAGTAATCAGGTTGCTTTGTGTACAGGGTGTATGATAAAAAATATACACTTTGAAAAATGTACCCACAATCAACATTTTATTTTTTTTCAGAAAAAAATGTTGATTATTAATGGACTCAGGTTTTACGCTTTTTCCCAGAATTTTGATCGAAGCTCTTCCACTTGTGTGGGCAGGTGCACGTCACGTCTTTCAAATTAAAATTGGCTTGAAGTGTTATAATTCACAGGAAATTCCAAATCACAGGTTCCGTTTCTGTTTAAAAATCCCTGTGTGCGAGCCGATTTTGATTCAGAAGAGGTGATAAGCCCCTGCTGACTCATGCAGAACAGCAGAAGAACAACACCGTGGCAAAAATGCAAGAACTGATAAAATGTCAACTTTGGGGACATTTTTCTAACGTGATCCTTTTTATGATACACCATGTAGTACCTGTTCTTCGTTAGAGTTGATATTTCCATATCTTTTAAAAAAATTCATTGTATTTTCTCAAAAAGAGCTTTCTTCAAGTTACCTGGCTGCAGGTGTTTATACATATGTGGTACGGTACAGCAACACAACACTAATCGGGTACTAGCTGGGCAGACAGAGCACTCTATCAGATAGACGCAATCTTTGGTGTCACATGCGAAGTGACCCTGGATATGAAACTGTTCCTTGGTGCTAGGTATCGAGACACTGTTTCCCTTGGCTATTTGGGGGCATAGTTTGCACCGAGGTTTCTGGCATGGTTGCGTTCCTGGGGGTCTGAGGGGTGCGAGTTTGCTGTGTACTAGTGTGTTTCCCACGTTGCGAGTTTCATATCCAGGGTCACTTCGCATGTGACACCAAAGATTGCGTCTATCTGATAGAGTGCTCTGTCTGCCCAGCTAGGTACATTGGAGAAACTAGCCAAAAACTCAGAAACCGTATCAACGGTCATAGACAAAGTATCAAAAACAAAAACATGTTCTTCCCTGTAGGAGAGCATTTCAACCAAGCAGATCATTCTTGCAACAACATGCGGATAAGGGTATTACAAGGACATTTACCAAACACCAGAGAAAGAAGGATCTGTGAACAAAGACTCATTGCCAGATTTAACTGCAAAAACAACGGACTTAACAGGGACCTGGGCTTTATGGCCAACTACAAGTAAAGATTTATCTTAAAGATTGATCTTGTGTTTACTTTACCGTTGTCACCTTCTCAGCCACCAATTAATGTTCAACAACTACTTTGTACGTGTATTGTCATTGTAATTGTCACCATATATGTATACTCCTGTTGTCATGATTTTCCTCAGACCTGATGAAGGCCCGATAGGGTCGAAAGCTTGTCTCAATATATCCTAGTTGATTTAAAAGACGGTGTTACCTATTTCATTTCTACTCATTCATTCAACGATCAACACGGCTACCTCTATAATTAATTACGTACAAAGTTAGCCTCCTTCAAGTGATGTACTCACACATCCATGTATTAAAACAGAGTAGATAAGTTTCATTCTTGGCTTTGACTGAGAAAGGTATTTTGATGGCAGATAAAAATCATTGGCCATGGCAAAGATGTATTTGCCTCCAACATCCAACTCAGATTGCATGGACATGATGCACTACAGGGTTAGGCCTACATGTATTTGCCTGTCTTAAGACTTCATGAAATTTATTTTAATTATTTTTTCTAGATACTGATCATGGCAACCATGAAGAAAACAGTTATGTTCCACCCTGCACTTGATATACTCCTGCTGAGAGAAGTGTGTGCTGTCAATCCATTTGATGAGACAGAAAAAAGAAAAGAGCTCTCGAAATGGGAGGAAGTTCATAAGAAACTACAGTCATCACTTCCAAATGGCAAGTGCGTGACTTTACGGCAGTGCAGGGAACGGCTCGAAAGGTTGCTTCTGAAACATCGACAAAATGAAATGAAGTCTCTAAGAGCGTGAGTATGGCAGGTTTTTCGCAGGACTGTTGTTGGCGTTGGTTTGTCAATTTAAAAGTAGTCACAAGCAAAAACGTCTTTCCAAAACTCAATTACCAGGGAATGTAGATGGAAATGCCCCTGTTCCATGATAAAAAAATTTATTATGCATTCTTTTGGAATAATATTAACGTTTTCGACAAATATAACCCCACCACCACCAAAAGCAACTGGGTAATTCCCCTGAACACTGCAGTAAGTATCAATTAATATTCTATAATCATTTATGAATTATTTACAGATCTGGGACAGAAGAAGAATACACTGAAAGGGACCAGCTTCTTGGAGAAATCCAAGAACTGGTGGAAGAGGCCAAGGTGGCAAAAGAAACGGCTACAGCTGCTATGAAAGAAAATCAAAAGGCAAAGTAGGACTCCGAAGAACAAGGCAGATATATCAGGGATTCTGGCCATGTTTGCCTTGAAAAGCCTTCGAGTGGTGAGCATTCGACCGGGTTCCATGTTTCCCTATTTAACGTTATTGCTTTTACAACTGGATCTGTGTAGCACTATTTCATTACAGATGTATTTTTCTTTGCCTCAGTGTCCTCAGTACGTTTAGACTCGGATCACAGTAAAAAAGTTGGGACACACCATTGAAAATCAAATTCACAAAAACCGCTTTGTTTTAAATGCTTTCAGATGATAAGGAAAATAAAGATGACGATGATGATGATGTGTTGCCAGGGCCAAGTCCTGCGAAAAATACTACATGTAAGCGTGCAAATTCAAGGGAGGACCTCATAGGTTTTCTTAGAGAAAAAACAGAAAAAGACTTTGAAATAAGAAGACAGGAACTTGATGTCCAGAGACAAAAGCTAAACATTGAGAACAAGAAACTTGAGCAGGAGTCCACAGAAAAGAAGCAAATGATGGAATTGCTCAGGGTGCTTGTTGAAAAAAACAGTAACAAACAGTAATTTTGTATGAGTTTTCATGTTTCCAGCAGAGTACATCTTGTCTGTGAAAGATTGTTGTAACGAACATGAAATTGAAAGTATACGCCTTGTCCTTCAGTAAGGAAAAGTAATCAGGTTGCTTTGTGTACAGGGTGTATGATAAAAAATATACACTTTGAAAAATGTACCAACAATCAACATTTTATTTTTTTTCAGAAAAAAATGTTGATTATTAATGGACTCAGGTTTTACGCTTTTTCCCACAATTTTGATCGAAGCTCTTCCACTTGTGTGGGCAGGTGCACGTCACGTCTTCCAAATTAAAATTGGCTTGAAGTGTGATAATTCACAGGAAATTCCAAATCACAGGTTTCGTTTCTGTTTAAAAATCCCTGTGTCCGAGCCGATTTTGATTCAGAAGAGGTGATAAGCCCCTGCTGACTCATGCAGAACAGCAGAAGAACAACACAGTGGCAAAAATGCAAGAACTGATAAAATGTCAATTTTGGGGACATTTTTCTAACGTGATCCTTTTTATGATACACCCTGTAGTACCAGTTCTTCGTTAGAGTTGATATTTCCATATCTTTTAAAAAAATTCATTGTATTTTCTCAAAAAGAGCTTTCTTCAAGTTACCTGGCTGCAGGTGTTTATACATATGTGGTACGGTACAGCAACACAACACTAATCGGGTCCCACTTGCAGTCTTTCTGATAAACTCCCCCCCCCCCCATTTCTCAGTATTGTTCATAAATACATGTGTGACAATTTGTCAACAGTGCACCTACGAGATAATATTTCGCAACTGGTTGGAGGAGTACCTTGAGGTTTTTTTTTGAAATCCAGGAATGCAAATTTGCTTAAAATCTTGCCGAACTGCCACTCCACGCATTCACGGACACTAGACATTCTAGAATTAAATTGTGCCTGCAGTTCTGTCAGATTTCCTCCACGATAGGGTGGTATCAGTTGCTCTCTTATAGGGTACGCAGGGTCTCCGTACAAACAAAACTTTCGGCCATGTCGGTCTCGTTGAGGCATTTCTTCCAGCCTTGGTAGAAGTCCACTTAGGCGCAACAGAGCACAATCGTGCCTTCTTCCTTCAACTGGGCCGTACATGGACAAAATCATTCCGTCTGGCACAACAACAGATTGGTATTTACGCGCATGAACGCGCTTGTGTCCGTTGTAGCACACTCGCTGGAAACGACTTGGGCGGCTGATTGGTCGCACGCACGGTGCCGTCGATGAAACCAAAACAGTTTGTAAGAGATGCCCCTTTGTCAAACACAGCATCTGCGTACTGCTGCAGCCTTCTGACCAACCATGGTTGATCCAGTTGAATTAGCCTGTGTTGGTGGTTTTTCGTGTATATTTTCAATGACAGAATTCACAGCGAGCGAAATAGTTGATGCCGGCCGCCCAAAAAATTCCTGCAGTTCAAACAGTCTGTTGGGATAACAGAGTCTTCTCAGAGCCATACAGAGACATTCTTGTGCACTGATTGCGTTCCTGTTTGGAAGGATAATTTTATTGGGTAGCGCCAATTTTTCTACCAAACAACCAATGTCCTCCTCGTCAAACCTGAAATAGTAGCCCATGATTTGCGACCTGGTGAACTTTGTTATATCCATTAACGGCCAGTCGGGGTCATACGTTTTGTCTTCTTCATTTCTTGACGCAACATATATTGGAAGAAAGGTTTCATAATAATCAATTTCATAAAAAGCAGACAACAAGAAAAAATCGTCGAAGGAGGCAGCCATATTGAGTTTTCTAGTCAGCGCCATCTAGTCGAAAACGTAACGAAATTTACGTGTTGCTAAAACGGACAACAAGAAATCACGATTACGATTACGAATTGAAAACGTAAACGTAATCGTAATCGTAAATCGTAATGGTGCTAAAACTACCTATTGTTCGTGTCTCAGAGTGCAGGAACTTGACCACAAATAGCATCTCAGCAGAACTTCTAATTATTTTGAAAATTTTTCTGGCCCCTTCGGCGCCGAAGGCGAAGCTTACGTCCGTTGAGTTCATCTGATTAAAATGCCCCCCCCCCCTTGCGAAAAACCTTAGCTACGGCCCTGTAAAACGGATTAAAATGTCTTTAAAGCATTACATCAGTTAAGATGCGATGTTTTTCAGTGGACAGAAAGAGCCACACAAACTGTTAATGGCGTCTAAAGCAGTGTACCCAGAGGAATGGGAACCAGTCATTGTTAGTTTAGGCCTCTGGGCGGCTCGAGATTTGAGTTGGTCTGTGGATTTATTGTAACGTCGATAGAGTGGGTTGGTGAGAATGATGGGATATGGACACCATGGAGAGGTACACCCCTCCATGGTTCGGGTGTGTTTGGTACACGCTGCGAGTCGTGGTTCGTTCGAGCCTGCCCAGGGGGACACCCTAATTCAAGATCCAAGATCCAAGATCCGAGATCCAAGATCCAAGACCCAATTTCAAGATCCAAGACCAAAGGCGAACTGTGATGGTATTTCGACCACATACTGTTTATTACTGTCAACAAGTGGCAGCGGAGTGTCATAAGCCCCTTTTACACTACGTGTTTTCAACCGTGCTCAACCCGGGTCGAGCACGGCACGGTTCCTCCAGGCCAAAATTCTGCGTAGTGTAAAAAGGGCTATAAATGTTAATTACTGCTGCCAAGAGAGTAGACAAGGTCGCAGGCCTGATG
>NMRB01001512.1:1875-31227 GCA_002633025.1 Notospermus geniculatus
ACATGTACCTGCCCAGTCGTCATGACGGGGTCATACCCGCACACATCTTCAGAATCTCATTTCATCCTCATTACATCAATGGTGCTTCTAACCGGGGAGTCGAAACAACAAGAGCTCATTAGAATCTTGAACCGTGTTTACACGACATCGGTAAACACTTACTCAAGACGAATCGGACTTCCGACAGATTTTTTATGCCAAGATGTGACGATGACTGGGGGGAGGGGGGAGAGCGAATCAGCCGTCACCTGGTCTGTGTCTGGGGCAGTACCTTGGTCATGGAGGATCTCCCCTCCGACAATGAGTGAAAGACGTGGGGACGGAGCGTCGCATCGAGAACTGTATTTGGTGTCCATATAGTCGACCTCTCTCTCATCGAATCCGCCACCTCTCGGACACGACTCCAACGCCGCATAATCCCACCGCCGCCAAGAAAACGAGGTGCAAAACTGCTAAATCGTGGCTAAGTTTTCAGTACCAGTGGTCATTCGTTGTCCGACGTGTCCAAGGGCCGAACTACCCCGAGGCTATACGGGCTGACCACGCCTTAATCTGATTGGTCCATAGAATATTGCGGTGCGGTCACGAGGCCGGAGACCAATAACACAAAAGTGGAGAGTCATTTATAACAACAGCGCTATTGATGGAGGAGTCTGATTTGTCAACAACCGACTCATGCTAGCAGCGAAGCTATTGTTAACGCGAAACATAATTTGTCAATTTGTGCTTTTCATCAGAGATACGTTTGTGATGGGTAATAACTGGGAGGTGCGGGCTCAATCTCGTTCCAAGGCGGACTGAGGTGATGCGATCGTTTGGCACGAGGTTGAATTGTGTGTCGTCGACGGGAACCTCGCCTCCTCCTTAGTAATGAGTGGTGGGACCGAGGTTGGATCGGTGGATAGAAATGCAGCCGATAACTGAAGAAGAGCAGAGTCGGAATTAGCCGTCAAGTGAAGACGTCCTAATTTGTTGACCTGAGTCAAAAAATCCTGCACTTCAACAAACAAAAAGCGAACGAATTCAAGACGAACATTTGACGACAGCTTTTCGAAACCGGATGACGACTGGCGCAAAATTCTAGATAGGAATTCCTCCGGTGGTGGTTTGGAAAAGATGGAATCGGGATTATGAAGATCGTTCGTGTCTTATCCGCCGAACATTGAGTACTGGAAGGAAAAGTTTGTTTTCTTTTACGTCATTGAAAGACATTCGCAGTAAAGGACGTCTTGTTATCCCAGGAGCAGCAAGATTCAGAATGGAAACGTATGAGAGACAGTGGTGAAAGTTTATAACCATTCTTGGAGGCGAACTTTTGGGACGGTTTTCGCACGAACTTGTTTAAAGAGAACGCAGGGACATCCCGGGACACTCTTGTAGCTTGGCTACGAGGACGAGATAACGGCTGTGACGGACGGAACAACTTCCCAGCTGAAATATTACAGCACTGTTCATCGGAAAACGGAGACATTTTCCTTCACGTTTTTGTGGTAGTCCCTGGTTTTGTTGGCGCGAAATAGCTTGGCTAAATCGCGAAATGGATGGACGTAAAATGGATTTCCCTGAGCGCCTGATCGGAACAGTGGACAGTCACGTGGTGTCTCCAGTTGCGGCGGGATTAACGTCAAGAAGTCCCTTGTTTGGCGCCACGGCGGCAACTGAACAGGCACGACTTCCTTCCAGTTTGGACAATTTCAGTTTCAGCTTTATGACGAGGTTAGAAAGTGAGGACATTGAACAAAATTTACAAAGTGAATCAGAGTATGATATGACTAAATTCGGTTATGAATCAGCTGATGTGGACATGACGGACTCCGTCTGCCGGGATCAGGAGCCGAAACGACCGAGGAAAAAACGCGAAGGACAGCATAAGGAGAAAAGACGGAGCAAATCGGGCTCAAATTCGGGACGATCCGGAAAGCGACGAGGACCACCGAGGCAGCCGAACAGAGACGTGGTGAAGAAGAGACGTTTGGCTGCGAACGCTCGCGAGAGACGGAGGATGCACAGTTTGAATGTGGCATTTGATGCCCTGCGGCAGGTTGTGCCAGGGATCAGTGACGATAGACAGTTGTCTAAGTACGAAACTTTACAGATGGCGCAGAGTTATATCAGCGCGCTACAAGAACTGCTCATAAAACGTGACTAGATCTATGGTAAATATGCATTTGTGATTCTTATAAACGTCTGTTTTTTGTGTCTTCCTGATTCACGAAAGGGACGAACCGTTCTTTCATATCTAAAAGGTCATATCCAACAATATTTAGGCCCAGGCCCAGCCCACTAATCATGTACTACAGCATTGTGCTAAGTTTACCAAAGGCACACACAGGTTTTATGATCACAAGTCCAACCCGCCAGTTGTCAATTCCCCAGGTATCCTCCGTGGAGGCATAATGCCGGTGTAGAAGTAATAAATGTCCGCCCGGAATAAATGTCCTACCTTGCTATAATATGACAGGGAAAATTGGCCTACTAGGACTATTTCTACGGACACCCATCCCTGGCGGACAATTTTTACTTTTACACCGGCATAAGAGCCGAGTGAAATGACCTGGATCAAGTTTGGTTTCATCTCGTGCGGTGATCTAAAATGCAGCCGATTATTGTGATAATTGTATCAATCTTGGGTCCTGTCAGCAGCAGCCGATATTGTAGACGTTGGGTCGTCCATTCTTTATACTGAAGTGATGCAGTATTCAAATCGGTCTTGGCCAGTGGCAAAGAGCGTCGCTATTTTGTTGAATTTGTCCGTAAACCTGCTCAGCAGCAGGCGAATCGTGGCCAGAAAATATGCAAATATTGTTCGATTGTACATTCGATTACGTATGCAAATATTATAGTGTGATCAATTTTAATACGGCATTTACGCCGCAAATTTACTCCGTGCGATTTGTCATATTTTTGAAATAAACTTATTTGGAATTGTACAGCAAATAACCTTTAATTAGTTCGTTCTCTATTTTCAATAATAGGGAGGTTTAGAGATCAAACGATAAACGTAAACGTTAACGACAGCGTTATTTTTGTACCGAAAATGCAATATAAAATCTGGTTAATGTGTAGTATGAAAACAACGTTGTCGTTAACGTTTATGTTTTTCGTTTGATTTCTAAACCTCTCTAATGACACCCACAAATCCTTTGACATGTACGCCACTTGAACCTTGTGACCAGGGTATAAAACAGGGTATAATAACATCCCTACTATAGTTACACATCCATCTTTAGCGGACGCGTGACATTTGTGGCCCGAATACTTCTCAAACTTGATGCAGCCACTAGACAGACAAAAGGATCAACTAATTCATAAACTGAACCATTCAATTCAAGTGGGGATGAATGGTGACATGACATGTATTTTTTGAAGAGCCTCTTGAAATGAGCGTCTTTAGGCGCATTCAGTCGAGACAGGTACAAGATATCAGCACCGCTATAATTCGCCAGTTTTTCGTTGAATTATCCTACTAGGGAGGTTTAGAAATCAAACGATAAACGTAAACGTTAACGACAACGGAATATAAAATTTGGTGAATGTGCAGTATGAAAAATAACGTTGTCGTAAAGCTTACTTTTATCATTTGATTTCTAAACCTCCCTACTGCCTTTAGATTTCGTGCTGGTGTGATAGGAATCTTGGTCATCGAGAGTTTGTCCTCGTATATCAGTACATTTGCTCGCTATCCCCAACCGTTATCCTTTCTGCTATAGGTGGATGTTGCACTGCGGACATCTCTACATTTTGGTCCTGATACAAACGATCAAAAATAGATAAGAGAGGATTTTTGATACGATTCCATCCCAGAAACTGCTTGACATCCGGGCACCCAGTGACGAAGACGGCGACAACCTTATGACTGGTGTCACTCGGTGCTTCCGAGTCTTCGTTGAGCACGTGATCACTACGGCAGCGACTGCACCATCCAGTTGTTCATTTTGTTTATAATCACCATATATAAACACTTGGTAAACATAAGAGCCGTAACACCCACATACTTTTTGAAATCAACTTCAATGCGTCAAAGTGCTTGAAGTTTCAAATTATGCCATTTGAAAACGAAGTGAACAGCGTTTTATGGACTGGGTTCTTTACATAGCAACGGAGAACTTCCGGTGCAGTGACCTCTGGGAAGAAAAAGGGACAAAAAACGTATCTGCTGAAGAGGGACGAGGCTGTCGTCTGCTGGACAGGCATAAACTCGTGGAAGTACGTACGTGTACGTCAGTTGCTGCAGGGACAGGATTGAATTGGCTGTTTGAAATTAACGGCGGCGTTATCGCTTGCGTTATCTTCTTCAGTTCACTTCTGTACAAAGGTTCAACGCCAAGCTAAGCTCAGTAAAGATAACGCCAAGAAAATAGGCCTACTTGGACTGGATTCCAACTGGAGAGTCAATGGACGGGGAAACCCGGAGACCGGCCAAACCTGACCCGTCAAAGTAAGGAGTGTCGTCTTCAGTAAGTGGATCAAACTTGACACCGCAGGAGACAACCTCAGACCAGTTGAGAGGTGACGGCTACCGTGATTTCCACTCTGTTTCCACGCCTCCTGCCCACTTCTTCCCGAACCTACCCCTTGACTGCCTTTTCATCCTACCATCTCAGTGTTTTCAATACATTATTCATGGCGGATATCACATTTCTTGGTTTCTATGCGGCCGACCGCCTTCGGCGCGGCTACAGGGCCTATTAGCTGAACCATTTTGTCAGTAATTTTTTCATTCTGATAAAATCAGCCTATCCATCCATCCATTTATCTAATTACACCTCCTCTAAGGAGTTGTCGGGTTATATTCACCGCCTGACATCTTATTTTGGCACCTAACGTGTCGGGCGGGGGGACTTAACTAAGTTAATTTACCAGTGGCGGGTGTAGTGGCGTTAGGTCGCCGTCGCTCTACACGTGTGTGTTGTGTTTTCCTCCCCTGCAGCGACACCAGGACCTCTGCGGGGTCGGGGCAACGCACAGCAACAAACCACGAAAACCGTCTTGATCTTTTGAACAGAAAATTGCGGGATATGTCCTTTGGTGACCGTTTAGATCAAGCAAACCTTGCGCTTCTTGGCAGGTCGGTCTTGAGTTGCAATTATCGCTTGAAACAGGTGCGGAGTGTGTGGACAGCATGAAAGGGGGCTATCAACGTCTATGGCGTTGGTAAGAAATCTATTGCCTGTCTTNACAAACTGGAGACAAAGTTATCTATAGTTGTTTCGCCCCTTTACACCCAGCGATGCTCTTTTCGTTACGTAACTGGCCAGGAATATTCCTCTCGTATCGGGCGCCATATCAACACGGCATTGACTTCTTAGCTTTCGCCTGAGGCCCTGGAAAGGGTCACTTTGCTGGACACCATGAAGATCGCCTAAAGCACCACCTGTTTTCGATTCACACCTTTATGCGACTGACACGGCTTTGAAAACAACCTTGTGGTGATGTCAAAACAGTGTCGTGATAAGATCACGGAATGATCCGCCTCGGGGTGAATAGCACCCAGCTCTCTGTTCACGAGGCGCCTCCTCCCCCGGGGCCTACCCCCAGGACCACGTTAATTGACACTATCGCCAGGATCTCGTGTCTTTTCATAATGAAACATTAAAGTTGCTGTCAAAGTTAATTTTCGCCGGGGGAGTTGACGTTACGGCGAAGATATCGTGTCTCCCAGGATTTCTGCCTTCTCGGTGTGCCCACCGCCGTCTCTTGGTACCACCCACGGGATCCATAGAAGGACAAGTCTGGGGACCATAGTTGAACCAATTTCCCGTTCTCTGCTTGGATGATGTGGCACAAGTCCCTTTCAACTGAAATCCTAGAAAGTTTCGCTGAACACATACTTGCTGGTCTTTCTTGCGCTTTTCATGAACGACATTTTGTCCTTTTACAATCACCGCACCTCTGCTATTCGTTCGTTGATAAGCAGTGCCGTGGTTCGTTCGAGTAGCCTACTCGCAGCGCACCAAAGTGATGACAAGGCTCCGACGGGTATGGTACAGAACTGTATTGATGAGAGGGAAACGACTAGGCCTATAGGACGAAACAAGTTCTGCAGGTCACTCAGTTCCTGATAGGCCTATCCCATGTCTCCTCGTCCTCACTATGATGGCGACGGACAGTACTCAAAAAATTCCCTCCAAGGGCCGGGGTCTAATTCCTTCGTGTATGTCATCGCATATGACACTTGGTGTGTAGGCCTACTCTCCCTGCGATGCCAAATAGCTCCGGGCAAAGAGCGTCCTCTCGTCTAATCTCTTAAAATCGATCAAATTGTCTCATTTTGGAATGCCTTTCGCAAGCAACACAGCCGCCATCTGACGGTAGTTAGAGACATCACCACGAGGCCGCCTTTTGATGACCATCGAGTCCGAGTTGTTGAACATTGTTCTCGAATTCCGTCCCTAACAACACGGTTTTTGGCACACGCACCCCAGCACCACCATCTGAATATCGCCCTGAGAAGATTATCAAAACTTCTTATGGATCAATCGCGGGATTGTCATAGTGCTCTCATGCCCTTAAAAATGAGGCTTTTCAAGAGGACGATGGTCAAGTTAAATGTGATATCAACAGGAAGAAATGTCACTTCTGAAAAAATCACGTGTATATATATACAATAAAAAAATTGCAGAAGTCGCGTGCGAGATGTTTTTAAAAAGAGCGCAAAACGCCGGATACGGAAATACATATTGAACTGCCACCTGCCGGTTGAGCTTTACACTCATCGACGTAGACTGGTGCTCTACATTTGTCTCGTCTGGAGGGCGGGGACCAGTGTATCATCAACCCACGTGACTTCCTCTTTTCACGGGTATGTGATCGTTCTCCTGAAATCTGTCGGCTGTTCCTTTTTCATCCACGATAATCTCACTATTGTATGAATTGATTACCGAATATTGTCATCCCGAATGAAATTTAGTTTCTTAGTTTATCATCTGTGATGTTAGTTTACTGATTTCTGTTGTATTTGTTCGTTTTCAGCTCAAAGATGGGGCGCCGACCTGCGCGTTGGTACGTACACATTTCATGATTTAGCAGGCCTCCATCCATGTACACGATGAAGCATGCATTTTACTGTGGCTGTGCACACAGCTAGGCCTATATGTGTAGGTTAGATATACACCTTTGTATGGAACTATCAGAATATTGCACCGTCATGATGACAATGATTGACTTGTGTATGTTGACTGAATGATGCTTTCTGGACTGAACTGTGAACTGAACATGTTTTATTATTCAATCAATGTTTTTGTGTGAGCACGGCACGGACGGGCAGATCATGAGATGAGCAGACCACGCCACCACAATGACAACGGAGTCTACTCTGCTGCTGCTGGTGGAGTTGTTGAGAGGGCTTTTGGGGGGGGAGTGCAGTGTGCTCCACGGGTTTGGGTCTAAGAGGGTCGGCGGTGGGCCTGGTCTCAACGTCACCGCGCGAGGAGCCAAAGGCGCCTTCTGGCGGAGGGTCTGGGGGGGCCGTCCCCCAGCAAAATTAGAGGGGCGGACCGCCCTTTTCTAACTGGTGTGGAGAACACTGGAGTGGGAGAGGGCTGCAACAGCAGTGCTCTACGGATTGATAGCCTGATGCATTGCGTCATCAAATGATAATGATGTGGCAGCTAGGGCTTCCCCGCGCCGAAGCAGTATGTCTACGGTCAGTTGTCAAATGTCAGTGCCTACATGTAGGCCTATGATGGATGATTCGATCTGGCAGATACACATCAGGGCTTGAAAAATTCTCTGGGGCCTTGGTGCCCAGCCGGGCACCCTGCTTTTTGTGACTTTTCATTTCTTGGTGCCCAGGGCTTTTTTGTGGGTGCCCGAATAAGCTTGTTTCAGTTTTTTCTGCCGGGGGTTTAGTGCCCGGTCGGGCATATTCTATTATGTATATTATTGATTTTTGGTGCCCTGGTCGTCAGACAAGGTGCCTGCGGGCACTCGGGCACCCAATTTTTCGAGCCCTGCACATGTAGAAATGACCGAAGACCTTCCCCCATTGTCAACAGTTTGTATGTCTTGTATTTCCAGCTATCGCTACTGCAAGAATAAACCCTACCCCAAGTCACGTTTCTGCCGTGGTGTCCCAGGTATGTTTCTCTGGTAAACATCATGGCAAAAAATATTTCTAAAAGTAAGAAGTAATATACTGGTACTAATATCCAAGGTTTTCTGTTGTACGTTGTCTATTCTTATATTTGTGCCAATACTTCATGTTTTGCTGATTATTTCATTGTTTTCTCCAGATCCAAAGATCAGGATCTTCGACTTGGGCAGAAAGAAGGCTCCAGTTGACGATTTCCCTCTGTGCATCCATCTGGTATCTGATGAGTATGAACAGCTCTCATCAGAAGCTTTGGAAGCTGGCCGTATTTGCTGCAACAAGTACATGGTGAAGTCATGCGGAAAGGAAGGTTTCCACATCCGTATTCGAGTCCACCCCTTCCACGTCCTCAGGATCAACAAAATGTTGTCGTGTGCTGGAGCTGATAGGTGAGTTCAGCGATCATAAGAACACTTCGGATGGACAGGGGTTCGAAACCGCACAACAGCAACATCAATGAAGGAAGTTAACATGTGGCAAAACTTTCCTGAGACCAATAGGTTCTATGGTGGACTGTATCTTTCAACCTGTGAGAATTCTGACTCATATTTATGTATCTTGCAGGCTTCAGACAGGAATGAGAGGTGCCTTTGGTAAACCACAAGGAACAGTAGCTCGAGTGAATATTGGCCAGCCAATCATGTCCGTGAGGGCCAGAGAAGGCCACAAGGCGAATGTGATTGAAGCTCTCAGGAGAGCCAAATTCAAATTCCCTGGCAGGCAAAAGGTAATCTAGTGTTTCTGTTCTTTTGTGTAGCATTACTCAACCAATGACAAAATCCATGTTGGGCTCACAGAGAGGTGTAGTTGAAACATCTAAGGAATGTGATGCTTGATAATGATGCTGTTAACTCTGAGGTCCTGGGTTCAATTCGTACGTGGTACTGACCTCATGTAATAGAGATTTCATTCCTGCTGATATGATGACATTTGGCTAGAGTTTCAGACGGTGACCTTGGTCACCAGAATGAGGTAAAAATCTGCTAATCTGAATGCAGAGGGAATGAATTGTCTGTCACCAGGGCAAGTTTCAGACCATCATTGAAAGTGATAAGTGGGGTCTTTGTGATTTATTCTTGTCTTGATAGTATGAGAATTTTCCTTTCAGATCATTATGTCCAACAAGTGGGGATTTACCAAATGGGAGAAATCAGATTATGACGAGATGCGAGCTGATGGGCGTCTGGTCCCCGATGGTGTCAGTGCACAGTACAGGCCTCACCATGGTCCATTGAAGAAGTGGAGGGATGCACAGTCATAAATTGACATGAACTTTTAAATGTAAATGGCCTGTAAAAAAAGAGAATAAAAAAAGGAAGAAATTCACCTCTGCTATGGTTGTATGTTTGTTAAATAGGAGAGCTTGATGTCTGGCTTAATTGCTCATTCTTCATATAAGTGAGGAATTCTCTCACCAGTGTCGTTGCTGCGATTTTGGTGGATGGAAGTCGGAACATACTCCCAAGGACTCATTCCATTTTGTGGAATATCGCTGCCCCTTGATATGTTTGATCACTGGTCATCACAAGTGTGGTCAGCTTCCCAATTTAAGGACCAATTCCCATTTACACTGGATTCTCCTGTTGCATCCAGAACACTAAAGCAACCGGCCAACTTGTACTGGTGTGTGAACTCGATGTCGGAGAGAGGTTTTCACTGTTGTGCCCCCCCCCTGTAAATAACTAGCAAGAGACCCCTCCCTTATCTGCATGTCATTGTCAATAACTGAAAAGTCAAGTATAATTGAGTAATTGCGCATTCAAATGCAAATAGGCCTAACATTCTTATCTTGTTGAAGTGAGTGGGCTTGGTTGGTAAGTTGGTGGTGTGGCTTGTTTACATTTGGTCCGTCAGATTTCTCCTCTGAATTTTGGTGGAATATCGTGTGTGATTTATGATGGAACACTTGTGAAACAATCATTTACTTTATAGAAATCGATGGATCATGTTGTCAAAGCTGACAAAAGGACAGGGAAGTCATTTTCCTCAAGTTTATGATGAAAAGGAATGTGTCAAAACCAGGGAATTTCCTGAAATCAAGCACCTGTTAGAGGTTACGGCGCATGCGCAAGCCCGAGTCATTTCCTAGAAATGACATATTCATTCGCTGTACTACTTTTGTTTTCAAATCTAAATGATAAATATTGACAAACTACGCGCTTGATTATCCGTTCATTAGATTGAGGAGTTCTAAAGTGGATGCTAATTTACAGAAAATAGGGTTTCACGGTAAGATATCGAAATTCTATGGAACCTTATAAGACAGCGTAATCACACAATATCGAAATAATGAGTTCTTCGGCTCTGAAAGACGGTAGCCATCTTGGTTTGGAACAAAGATTTTGATAGATTTAATCAGTCTGTACATTGCTGTGTATGCCTTTCTGCGGTGATTTCATACCTTCTCTGCAACACTTTAATATGGTTCGGGTATCATTCTACAAATCAAGGTAGCAATGGCAGACAGAAGGAAATTGCAAGGTGCGTAAAAGAGTCTCGAATATGACTTCTGGCTTCTCTTCAAAACATGCAAAAATGCTGTGCATTCCGTAGTGCATGCAGTGCACTGACTGCATCCGTCGTCTGCGTTTGCACTACAGTACACACAGTCACAGGCACATGCACTGTTCTCTTATTTGTAGTGAATCAGTTGAATAAAGGTTGGTGTAGGATATGGTGCTTGTCCTTCTTCACAGCCCTAACCCTGTCGTGTCGAGTCACGTGGTGAATAATTTGCCTTTCTGCAAGAACGACGGTGATGCTATTTATCATGATTATTTTCAACGGTTTGTTTGATGGAATTTGCTTGGCAAAAAAGTGAGAAGACATCGACTCCAGTCCAGATTCTCAGTCACTCCTCTGGTCCGATTGAACTGAAGTCGTGAAGAAATGGAAAAGAGAGAATGATCAGCTTCATCTGGTCTTATTGCTGTCAATGCTGATCAATGGGAATTCAATGGATGATTGATGCCAATGGACATCTACGCCTTTATTTGGCCAAGGCTTAGCATGTTGCCGTGTGTTCAAATAAAGCTGAGAAAGCATTTTTGTATGGTTGTTTATGTTAGTATGAATGATCAAGCAAACCATAGTCGGGCAGGCTGACAGAAATATTGAGGACTCCAATTCTGATCCAGTTGCACACAGCATGACCTACCAATGATTAACTCATTGAATTGAGTCGAAAATTAAAATGATAAGAGTGGATCCCGATATGAAGTATCAAAGCATTCAAACACCAACATCCTTTAATGTTTTCATCCTCCTACAGAGCCCAGGCCTGCGTATTTTGTTCCTTTGTTCTCTGTGAATAACTTGTAGTTAACCTTCTAGTCTAAAGGATGTTTTGCTAAAAAAAAGATTTGCCAAAGATTTGTAATCCAAAGTGTCTGTCACAACCTTGCTGAGTAGGCTGTGGAGAATGCCAGTCGATCCACTGGTCCAAATAGCACCACTACATGTCGGTGGGCATGACTATAATTGTTCAAACAAAAGTGACATTTCCTTCCACATGTTTGGCATAATGAATAATGATGTAATCGATAAACACATCACGGATAGGTGTCACTAGTGGTTACATCTATTGAAATGAAAGTGACATCCTGATCCTGTTGTCTATTGTTGGTGAATGAATTTATAACTAGGACCTGGTTACCACATTCCTTTCATTGGTAGCAATACCAGTGAATGAAGTGGCCTTCACTTAAACTGTGTGTCAGATGTCAGAGTCTCAGTGGAACCTTGGAGGAATTATGCTGACAGGAGAAACAGCCAACGCACTTCAAAGCCAGGTTTCATCATCACCACCACCGCCGATCCCTATGTGTATTGGGTTAACGAGGTGTTAATTACTAAACAAACACACCGCATGAGTGATTCTGCGACTTCAGAATTTCCGAGTAAGCTTCGGATGTTTCCCGGATGTAAACAGCTTGGATTACTGGGGAAACTAAGATGGTGGCTTGTAGAACAGGCAGAACAGGCTGATTTTCAAAAACCGATCAACATCGTCGACGCCATTCGTCGCCCCACTGCTCCACATCATGAGAAAGAAGATCAACATCTCATCTTTTAAGATCACTTCATGTCAACCTCAGGACTTTATAAGAAATAAAGTTTATACAGTTTGAATCTATGTGCCTTCAACATTTTCACCATCCATGTCATTTCAAGAAAAATGGCATAAAATGTGTAAATTTTGTTCGATTTTCATGAATGAAAGCTTAAAATGCCGATCTCAATTTTGTCTTTCCTGGCCTTACGAGTGTGCAGGTAATCTGAGGATACAAAGAGTGCATTTTCAGACTGCACATGTTCAAATACCGGCTCGTAGTACCACCAGCTCACACTAGATGGCAGTGACAAGCGAGGCTGCGTCGGTACCGATGATCACTTCAAGCGAGTGGGGTTAATTGCTGTGCAAACACTGCGAGCCTTTGTGTTCCATTGTTTGGGGAGGTGTGAAAAAGGGATTATTGAGGGGTAATTAGCTCGCTATTTCTCCTGTGAGTATAATTCCTCCAAGGTGGAACTGAAGGAGTGGAATGGGGATCCTAGCTCGATAGAGGGCAGCACACCGAAACCCGGTCCTAATGCAATGGATGCCTTTTGTGGGGATGTCAGTTTCATTTCAATTACACCAATTAAGCAGTGAGCTAGGGTCTCCATTGGAAGAGTGTGGTCGACTCTGACAAACACCATTCTGGTGACCAAACCCTGGACAGAGGGCCCAGATTTTTCTTATGTCATTGGAAAACAAAGCTGGAACTGGCAGGCAATAGATCACTTGAATCAATAAACTTTCTGATCTGACCTATTGTATTGAGAAAGACTGTGGCCAGTGAGCCAAATTTTGAATTACAATAACCTGGACATGATTGCATTTATTTTATTATTGGTCTTTTATTCAGTGAAGTTGTGTCAACCTTGAAGCATGGTGTTGGGACAGACCTCAGTGGCTCTCAATTGAATTTGGTGCCATTTTCTTGCTTGCTGTTCTCCATGGTTCTACACGTGTAGACCATGTGAAACTTATTGTATTGTGTGCTCTGACTTAGTGTGTTGGAATACTATTCTTTTTCAGTTGAGATTGAGCGGTGCTTGAAGAAAGTGAGTGAAGGTGTGGAGACTTTCGATGACATTTGGCAAAAGGTAAGACATTCATTGCTGATCATTGACATAGAAAGAAAGAGCTGGCTGACAGTGACAGTATCCATGACATGTGGGTGGTATTGCTGTCATTATTTCATCTTATTTGTCTGAGGAAAATCTGCCTTAATGGATATGATGGACATTCTTTTAAGACTGTCCCACTTTCAGGTCCACAATGCAACAAACACGAATCAAAAAGAAAAATATGAAGCTGACCTGAAAAAAGAAATTAAGAAACTGCAAGTAAGTGCTGTAATCGTGATTGATGGTGGATTGTGATTGTTGAATTTTCAGGGAACTCTCCTAATTTGATGCGAGTTTAACTTTGAATTCCTTACAATGACTCAATTTCTCTCCCCTTGTACCTTATGGTAAGGCTTCTTGGACTTGCCTTTGTTAGCTCACCTCTGTGAGGTGAGCTTCTCCCATGGTGTGTCGTCCGTCGTCCGTCGTCGTCGTCCGTCGTCGTTAACAGGGGCGGCACGTTTCTAAACCGCTTGGGTTACAAACTTGAAATTTGGTGTACAGGTACCCTATGGTAAAAACTATCTCTGGACCGAAACTTAGCGCTACTGACATCCCGGTCCTGATCAGTTTCCAACACAAAAGGCGTCCATTGTATAGGATCAGGTTTCGGTGTGCTGCCCTCTATCGTGGATAGGATCCCCATTGAGGGAGGGGGATTGATTTGAGGGGTTGTGGTGGAAGGACGCCATCTGCCTTCCAATTCAGTGCATTTTCAATTTCAGCAAATGGAACGGTTTAAAATAGTTGAAAGGGAAACAAAAACTAAAGCTTACTCAAAGGAAGGTTTAGGTGCTGCTGCCAAATTGGACCCTATTCAAAAAGAGAAAGATGAAGTGACGCAATGGTTATCTGTAAGTGGACTGAAGCCTGAAAATAGTGTTTTTACAGGCACCTGACAAAGTGGCAGTCAGAGTTTGTTTTGTACCAGACACTTGGGCCCGGTTGCACCACTCATACTTAAAGTTGAGTTTGAGGTTAACCTCAGCTGAGTACGACATAAAAGTTGAGTACGACCCTCTTGCACAGGATATTCAATGTTCTTGAGTATGACTTTGAGCATGAGAATAGCTGGTGCAACACAATTTGAGGTTGAGAACGACTTTGAGGTTAGCTTGAGCTCAAGGTCGACCTTAAAACCCCACTGTATTGAATGTGAAAAACGCAAATCATCGCCGCGATTCTCGCACGACGTCAGCGTAGTGTAAAATGTACTACGCTCTGTCAGAATACATTAGAGCTCTCCCTGCAGTGTTTTCCAATGCGTGCTGAAAACTAGGCCTTAATTCTGTGAAGTGCGTATCAGGCAAGCATTTTGGGGACTTTCACGAGGCTATGGGACCTCTATGTGCACTCTCCTACCTTTTTGAAAATATCGTAAAATTCAATACTGTGGGGCTTTAAGTATGACTGGTGCAACCGGGCCTTGGGATTTACTGCCTGACGTGTAATGGATTATCTATGAACAGACTTGTAATTGGTGCCTGATATTATGTCAGGCAGCAACTGCCTGGTGTCTGACAAATGACAGTTTGGTGCCGGACAATATCCTTGTCCACCCACTTATTTTCAGGCTTGAGTGGTTCTAAGTATTCACATCACATTTCCGCTCCAATTTAAAAACAACATAACAAATTAAATTGAGAGTTTGTGACTCATCGATCATGATCTGTGTATGTCCTTTTTCAGCTGAACATTGAACAGCTCAACATCCAGATTGATCATTTCGAGTGTGAAATAGAGAATTTGATGGTGGGGTCTAAAAAGAAGAAATTAGATCGTGATGTAAGTATTTATACATGCAGTAATAAAACCAAATGGTAGCGTTTTTCACCAGAGTGCACCAGCACAAGCTAGTGTGGAGTGGGTAGCTCTGCTCCACAGCCGCCATGCTGAAAGAAATGTGTGTTTATTCTGTTTTCTGCTTTCAGAAGACAGACAAGATAGATCAGTTCAAGCAATGGTTAGAGAGACACCGGTTTCATGTTCGGCAGCTAGAAACATTAATGAGAATGGTAGACAATGATGCCATTGAGTTAGACCAGGTGAGTTTTCAGTTTCTAATCAAGGGCTGTGTTCTGTCACAGAATATCAGTCTTCTTACTCGTCACGAGATTTTGTGGGTCGTTCTAATCTCCCATGTATCGGTTGCACTGTGGGGTGAAGCCTTGAGTTTTGGATTTCGCTGCAAAGTTCCTCACATCAGTATCATTGGAAGGAAAGAAGGCATCTCATTTCAATATTTTTGCTTCCAGCTGAAGAAAATAAAAGATGATGTGGAGTATTATGTGGAGGCAAATCAAGATCCTGATTTTGAAGAAAACGAGTTCATTTATGACGACATTGACATTGACATGGATGATATTGGAACGATAGGTGAGGCAGGGTGGCCCACTTGCTGTTTTGGCTTTGATGGCTTGATGTGGGTTCTTGTGGTTGATCTGGCAACCACGCAATCAGAATCTTAGCGAAGTCCCAAACCTGTGACAATCTCACATCTATCACTGATCACCTGGCCATGTTGTATAGAAAACTCTTAAAAGCTGGAAGGGTTTTCATTTCTCGGTGTGACTGGTGGTGAAACTTCTTGTTTCTTCCATTCCCCAGCGCCGTCATTAGTTCCTACATCACCGACGGATGAAGATGGTTTTACGAATGTGTCAACACCTACGTCGACGAATTCAAGTTCACCTTCTCCTAGTCCAGGCCTTTCAAACCATTCCAAGGTAAGCTAGTACAGGCCTTTTAAACCAGTGCAACTCTTCATTTTTCGGTATACTGGTGTCTGGCAAACTTCTGATATCCTTATCTTGAACTTTCAGGACGATGATAGGAAGAGGCATAAATCGGAAGAGGTACGGCGCAGCATTTCATCCCAGGAAGTAGGTTTAGTCAGCCCTTATTGATTTAACTTGAAGCACTCGTCATGCACCTCCTCACCCCTGCTTTCTTCATGCACATGCCGGCAAGGTTCAGACCAAATCTTGGCGAGGTTCCACCATAGTTTGTAGGGAGGGCTGAAAACTGGTTCATGTGATTGTTCAAGTCTGATTCCTGATCCCATTACCATTTGAAATTGAAGATCGGTTGGTGGAATTCACTCAGGTGTTAGCCATTCCAATACGACTGCATATCAACATTTCATACAAAAATGATTTGTTTCTTCTTTTCAGAAGTCAAAAAATAATACTAATAGTAAAATGCCATCAACTCCCACAAAATTATCAAGGTAGGTTGTTGGTGTAGGGTCTGTAGACTATTGAGACTCTTCGATCTAATCCATATCTGTGTGTGTTCATGTTTAGAAAACATTGATGTTACAAACATCTGCTCCGTCTTTGATTGCAGTTCGTCAGGGACGTCAATAATAGGAAGCAGCAATCACAACACGATAGCGTCTCCTCCTCCTGGTCCTGGTTATGCACTTGCTGCACAGCAAAACAGTAATGCAGGTTAGTGAAGTTGAAATCAACAAGAGGTGCTAACACGTGGTGGTGGGGAGTTTCTCTGCAGGTTTAGCTCTGAAACCTATGGAGAAACCTGACCACAAACAAAAGTTAGGGCAATGTTTAGGATCTTTTTTAGCATCAGTCATAGCCTGTCCCAATGTGTTTAGACTTAACCAATTATTTGAATAGTTTTCGTTCTGGTAGCCTATAGATTGTCGTAGTGCCGTGTTCTTTTAACGCGTAACTTGCTGTAATATTTTTGTGGCATTGTAGATGTCAGACTCGGCCACTTTTGTGCATGCTTTCAGTGTGTCCTTACTTGTGTTCTACGAAGTAGTTAGGAAGCTTAATCCAGCTGTTTGTCCCTGATCATTGGATGGTATGAATGAAGACCATTCAATGGTGGTATTTATTCATACCACCCATTGTCTAATGACACCACAGGGAGTCTTACTGTAATCACATACACAGTTGTGATGAGGGGAGGAATGAAATGTATGGTGTATTAGATGAAGGAAAGGGACGGATTCAGGGGGATTCCTATTTCGTCAACGACATCTGTGAATCTCAAATAATATCCCCGAATCCCCCTTTTATCACTGGCCTCATCATTTCTCAGTATCAACAAGAAATAATCCATTGATCATGTTTGTGGAGGCCATGCATGCCTAACTTTTCATGAAACTGTCCTGGCTGAATTCATACGCTGGTCACTTGGCCTTCAGAACACTCAGTCAAGAGTGGAACCTCTCTTAGTGGACTCCTCTGTCTGAGGACAGCATTGGGTGTCCATAATAGAGAGGTTTCACTCTCCTCATCATTTTCTCTTGTTTAACCACAGTCTTAACATCCTTCTCTGCTATTCTTCTACATCTCTGTCCTGTCATTGTGTGCAGTTGTCTAGAGCACTGGATGTGGCATGTTCAGTGATCCAAGTTCATGAGAAATGAAATGTTGGGGATGGGGTCAAAACCACTTTGCTTCCTAAGAGAAGCCATGTCATTCTTACTAATCTAAAACTACATGTATACTCATGATATGTTGATCAGCTGAACATGCCAGTGATGCATTCGTACTTCTTGGAACAATCCCCGGCAGAAAAGTCAACTTGTCAACTTGCTTGCCACAACCTATCATAGCCTTGTATCCCCACTGTCCAAAAGTGGACCAAGCTTCAGGCTCTCTGCTACATTTCATTTGGTCCCAAGAAATCTTGTCTGCAGCATGCTGTAGAAAAAGTGGCCTGTTCTCAATCGAGCTGCTTCATGGTTAGGGTGGCCCATGGATGACTGTAGTCTGGCGGCTTGTTACTCACATCAAGGCTGCGAAAATTCACATATTGGGGAGATCAAGAAGTCTAATGCATCAAAGTGTTTGCCTGTTTAGTCTCTAAAGCTTTCACTGTTGTCTCTCAAGCTAACCATGTGCCATCTTTACACTCCAGGTCCAATACACTCCCAGATGACACCAAAATTCAATAGATTTCCTCCTCCTAGGCAGGATTTGTCTAACTCATTATTTTCCTATGGTAAGCACAGGTTCTCACTGATCCCGCTGCCATAGGGTTTATCTCCACCTGGTGGATTTTATCAAAAACATTGTTTTGGTGATGGATATTTTTTATGCCATCTTGAGGAATTTATTGTTGGCTTAAAAATTTTTTGTTGAAGCTTTTGTGGTGACTGGTGCTTTATCAGTTGTGGATAAGCTTGCCCACTATAGGGCAAAAATCACCTTTTTACTTTGTAAATGGCATTATTTGCAGCGTTATGGTTTTTCAGAACTTTTGAAACTATATTGACACTGTACATGAACTTGAATCCTCTGGGTGCTGGCCAATTTTACACCATAAAATGGTACCTGACTGTCCGATACATGTGTCACAGATCCGTCTTCAGACAGTCTTAAAACTTCCCTGAGCATGCTTCCTACTCCCAGGGCAATGCTTCATTCCTGCTCATGTCCTTAACAATTGTCAATGTTTCGTGCATGACCATCCAGAGGGCATAGTTAGGCCATAAATTAATGCAACAATTGTTTGGATGGCCCTGTAATGTAATGTTGGTCCAACATTGGTTGTTCTGGAGTACAGAAATACGTCTCGGTTTTATAACATAGCATGGGTCCTCTTGGTGATGGTGGTGTACTGGTATTCATTTGGTGATGCTGGTGTGAACATTATTACATTTTGGTTTCCTGTTTGTCTTTTTGCAAATTACAGGGCGTTTCAGAAAAAACTCCTTACGATTGAGGGATATTTTACTGAAACACCCAATAGAGTATAGAGTGTTGATTGGACCTAGCCTTATGTCAGTCGATAGATAGTCAAGCATCTAAGGCTTCACCGAGCCTACTATGATAACTTAGTTGAATAATAGAACAATCTGAAGCCAGTCTGATGGGTTATCACGAGATGGAATTGTTGGTGTACTGGTCGTAAGTGCAGGATGGTGAACCACTGGCACTGCAAGTTATGTACGGAGGCCTATAATGGTGGATTGACCCAAGTGCTGCTCACCACGGGTTTGGGATATCCCAACATCTCAGAATTGATTATATCTTTTAAGGGCTTTGAGATACCCTGGAGGCTGGAATTACCTTCAGCTTGTAGAGCACTGACAATCACTGTACATTGTTCACTATGTGCCCTTTGATGAAATATCAGATTAAGAAATCCTCCCCAGTCAGTTCAGTGTTCATTCTTCAACTGATATTTTCAGATTCCAAGCCAATGATGAACTCCATAGACCACTCATTACCAAACAGTCATGGCCCAAGTAACGCTTCATCTACCGTGACCACAGCAGTATCAGATTCACAAATAACTAGCCAGTCAGTTATACCTCCTGCCCCGTCACCCAGTGTGATCATGACTGGGCAGCCAACCGTATCAAGTGTGATAACGAATGCAACTAGTAACATGTCGATGCCTATTAACAAGATGAATAATTCAGTCGTGCCAGAGATGATGATGATGAATGGACCAGTGAGCGTAGGAGGAAACCTTCCAAATGTAAGTTGGACCTGATTGTCAGGGTTTCCGCCAGAAAAAAAAATGAGGGTACGGACCAACAAAAATTTTTTTTTTTTGAAAAAAAATTTTTTTTTGAAAAATTTTTATTTTTATTTTTATTTGTTTATTTTGGTTTTAAACGATGTTTAGTGCCATTTTAGGCGTATTTTGAAGCATAAAATCACTTTCCATCGTGAAATATGATGTTAAATAATGGTGAAAAACAATGAATACTTCTGATAAATATGTGAATTTATCAAATTTTTGAGGGTACAGATCCGTACCCTGGAAAAATTTTAGGGTACGGAATTTTACCCATTTTACCCTCTGGCGGAAACCCTGATTGTGAGAAAATGTGTTTTACAGGTTGGTTTTACACCAGAGACCCAGACTGAAAGGTACAAACGACCATTTTCTTTGTTGATTTCAGGATACGTCATCCTCGCCGACGGATGCCATGTCATCATTAAAGTCAATAGCACAACAAGCCGTGGTAAATGCAGGGCTTGATTTGCCAACATCTCAGTCAGAAGGTGAACCCCCTAGTGTCACGGAAAATGTAAACACCGGTAGGTTTTCCTAGGGAACAAGTGATAGTTTCTGTGATTCCTCCTTGTTGGGGGACAAAAGTACATTCGTTGAAACTAAATCATTTAGTGATTTTGTAGGTGTCCATGTTGGCAATTCAGCTGCCAGTCTAGAAGATTAGGTTCATGGCAGATTGCCATGAACTGTTGAAATGTACCCTATTGGCTTGGTGGTATTGGCACCGAATTGGGCTTGGCCACCTCATGGGTGCAGAGTTTTATGTATACATGTAATGTATGTATTCAGTATGCTCTTCTCTCTCTTCCTTCTCCAGGTTTATTTCTGAATAGTACACCTCAGCAAATTTCTCAGCCTGCCACGCCCTCTCCTGAAATTTCACAACAGTCTCAAATACCGCAGCCACCCCAAGCCCCGCCACCACCACCCCCGTTACAACAGCAACAACAACAACAACAGCAACCGCCAACCCAGCAACAGACGCCGCCACAGCAACCGCCTCAAGCGCCTCAGCCTCCACCTCCACCAGCACAGCAACCGCAAACGACAACAATCCATTTGAACCCGTTACTGGGCGTTGCACCGCTAGGCCCTCAGCCGCTTACGAAGGAACACTGCTATCAGTCGATGATGCTGGAAGCTGGTTTTCACCATCAGCCACACCCGTCAGATTCTGAAAGGTTACGGTAAGTTATATTTGTAGCAGGAAACCTACGCTACCAAAGAAAGTGGCCCTCTCTATCATATGAGTATCGAGGCTGACCAGGAATCAAACCGAGGATTTCAGTGGTGACAGGCACTGGATGTTTCACTGCGCTGTAATACAGCCCAGTTTCATGAGCGCGGAAGACGCAAAGAGACACAGATTGTGTAACAACGTTGATCCCATTGATTGGCTGATTGTATGGTAAATAATTGACTCCTGCTAATCATTTCTATTGCAGGCAATACCTTCCACATAATCCCTGCCCGACCCCATCATACTATCCTCAGGTTTCGCCATCACATTCTGATACGGTGGAGTTCTTCCAGAGGTTATCGACGGAATCCCTTTTCTTCATTTTCTACTACATGGAGGTACGTACAGTGAACCCCCATCGTTTACATTGCCCATTGCTGTCCTTAACAGGAAGGTTCCAATGTACTTGACAATTTCAGACGGACCTAGGTTGCTCGTTTCCCATGGTAATGGTCTCTTTTTCAGGGGACTAAGGCTCAATACTTAGCAGCTAAAGCTCTGAAGAAACAGTCTTGGAGGTTTCACACGAAGTACATGATGTGGTTTCAGCGGCACGAGGAGCCAAAAACAATAACTGATGAATATGAGCAGGTGAGAGTTTGGTAGTTGTTCTCTGTTTCACGGCTAGAGGCACATTTCTCGGGCATCAGTATTACATTCTCTAATCACTCTCCTCTATATTTCAGGGCACATACATATATTTCGACTATGAAAAGTGGGGCCAACGGAAAAAGGAAGGTTTTACGTTTGAATACCGGTACCTTGAAGACCGAGACTTGAATTGACCTGTCATCTGACATATCCTGAGAGGAGAACATGGCATTTCCATCATAATGATGGATGTTCTCTTGCTACCAGCCATCTCGGAACAAGCTGGCCATCGTCAATTGTGACACGTGCTATTTTGAAAAAGTCAGATTTCACTGTTAAGGATTGAGCAAGGATTTCTTTAGAGGGGTTTGAGCCTCTCTTCAAAATGTTTTATATCATAATAAAAAGATTTTTGGGAAAGTAAAACTGAACCTTATTGGTTTTAGATGATTTTGCCATATGTCTGTGTTCATATGAGATGTCTTGCTCAATCCTTAAGAGGTTAAAACCTGTGGTCGTAAATCGACGCCTTGTCCCTCTAATTTAACGGTTTCATGTTGTGGAGCTTGGATGTCCTGGAGAAATGTCGCGGATATGATTGTGTGATTTTGGATATTTTGTATGGCCATGGGACCACTGTACTCAATTCTGCAGGTGTCTTCGTTAGTCACTGGTTGGCCAAGGAGGCCTACCAGTGCACACTGCTTTCAGAACGGGAGTAGTTGTCCCAAAATGCACGACTTGTTTTCTCAGAAGAGGGTTTTTCAGAAAACATTAAAAGAGAGAATATGCTTGTTAATTATTTCCTAAATAGCTGTGAACGCTGCTTCTGGTATGTATAGAATCCCTTTAAAGGTTGATAGATTTGTCTATATTTGACTCCTAGAAAAATGAGAGGAATTAGTTTTGAAGCATTTTACATAAACTCAAGACACAGAGATGTCATTTACCAAGAGCATTGAGATCTTTCTACACAAACCTAATGCAAACCATATTTGTAATCGGATGTGAATCAATCCTGGTGTTCCGAGTATAAATATTTGATAATTTCTTGTATTCAAGATCTTATGATTTAGCGCTCTTTTGAAGAGTGCCCTACCTCCTACAGTGTGGTCCAGCTTGAGTGAAATGGAACCTGGATAGACCAGCTATCCTTCAGGCGACATTTTTTGGCACCGCCCTGTAGTTTGTGATTTTGGCATTCAAGTATACCAGTCTTCGTCCTGACGGGGTCAAACAAGGAAAGACAGCATTGAAGTGGTAGAGGATGCACCGTGTGCTGGTTTGAGTGCCTTTTGTACATATTTGTATGTATTGTAAGAAGTATGAATGTGATGTTAGTGTGAAACACGGTGCTTTCTTCGGGTCAGGTCATGACAACGTGAACAGTTGTCAATTTGCCGTTCATGTGTTTACCGCCCCGTCATGGGTGGTGGCAGTATCTACCTCATGGTGTCTTGAGGAGTTAATGGACCAGGTATGACTTTCATGAGTGAAATTCAACGGGTGAGAACACCCAAATGGTAATGAAGTGTTGAAATTTTGTTGCATCTCCATGCTTTTGGCAGTCCATATCATTTCAGTTCATATCGCTTTGTGACCTTGTCACTTTATGCATTTACTCTCTATGAAGAGGTCAGGATTGGTAGTGCTAGAGTATTCGTGCACGATTTTGGTTGTCCACTGAGTGACCCTCAAGTCATAACTGCTGACCCTTCTCATGTTTTGGCAGTGTCGACCTTCATAGAACCTTCTGATTACCGGTAGGTATTCTCGACTCGTGACAGGGACATTTTAAACAGTAGACTGTGTTATAGCAATAATCTTTTGTGATAGGCATATATTTATAATATATCGCAAGTGCTGAGGTATATGTACCTTCCAGATATGAGAGATAGGTCTCCCTGTTGCTTGTCTGAACCTTAGTACAACTCCGGGGAGTTTCATGAAGAAGTCTTCAGCAGTTATATTGAGGACATTTGTGAGGTAGGCTGCACTCCTGCCAACCTTATTTTTGTGCCATTGTTCACAAGTATTACTGACTGTACCAGAGACTGATGAATTAACCCTTGGGAGTTGACGTGTAGAGCATTGCAAAGATCATCTTCCAGTTCTGTTCTTGGACACTGTCGATTGTGTAGACAACGGTTTTGATGAGAACACTGGATGCTTGCTTCAGCTATCTTTCCATGAGGTATTTTTGTGTCATGATTTCTGCATAATTTTCTTTTGATGCTGATCTGAACTGAAGCATTTGTGTTAAGCAGGGTCTCCTGAGGCTTTGGTGGTTATCATAATCAACCAACTTTTGGGACAATGCCAACATTGCCGAAATATCGCTTCTTGGCGTAATTTGTTTTGGGACCTTATTCTCCGATAAAATGACCACCGCTGTCCATCCAGCACAGGAAACCCTGCCAGTTTCTTTTGTAATTTAGTCATTAGGTGCGACTAGGCTTTGTGATTTCAAATGATTATCACGCTAGGAGAGCAAGTTATTTTTGCACCGCTGAATGATGCATAAAATGGTGCCTAATGCTGTGTGCAATATGTGCTTCACTATGGCCGTATAAAATATTCTTTGAACAAAATCATAAGGTGACTCTTGTCCTGGGATGGTGAAATGGTGCCCCTTTCTGAAAACCACCCACGGTTTTGTTCTTAAATGTAGGCACGTCATGAATACTCAGTTTGAGTAGGATGGATATCTTAGGAATCTCTCTTTCTCCACACCCACCAGCTGTCCTTGGTCTTTGAAGGCGTAGATAAAGATTCAAGCTCAGAAATTTGGGCTAGATCAGGATTCTTCATCCATCGCACCTGCATAGATTACCAGGAACATTTTTGATAACTTTCATTGAATCTGATAGCTCGGACCACCAACCACATACAAAAAACTTGGCACATTTCACCATCCCAGTGAGAAAAGACTTATTTCTCCAGTGACGTGTTGTCCTAATTCCTGATTCGAGGTTTGGCCTTGCATCAAAATGGTCACGTCTCTAATGCTTTCCACTCGTTCCATACATCAAACTAAAGTCCTCGGGTAAAAACACTCCAGGCTTTCGGTGATCATGCATTTGCAAAAAAGGATCTCGAACTTTTGTGCTGTTCTTTTAACTGTTCAGATTCATCATGTGTACATGATAATATTCCTGTAGAAATGAAAGTCCCACATTAGTAATTCTTTTATTTCAGATTAATGTTCACCATCAGGAAATCATGGTTTGAAAATCGGGGGATTTTGGGAGGCAGATTGACCTATGATCTGGTTTTACTTCTATAAATACATGTATTATTTGTCCTTATTTTTGTACAGCACTCAGTGACACACATGCAAGGACTCCTTGTCTGTACGGAACCCCCTCTACATTGTATAATTTGGTTCAAGCTGTGGTGTTTTCAAGCCATGGCTGGGATCGTTTTGTAAATATCTGGGGAACAAACAGGCAGTGATCCTGGAAAACTTGCTGGTAAAAAGCATTAAAAATAAAAAATGATTTTGTCTGTGTACATATTTGTCTTTCATCGTCTTCTTTGTCTGGAGTCAGAGTCTGAATGAAAAGAACTAGGATGTACATGGCGTCAAGTTCAATCCCACCATTAACAGTTCTACCTATATTTCCAGTGTGTCCTTGGGCAAGGTACTTCATGTTTTCCATGCATTTTAACACCGATAGGCTGTCGAAGCACTAGCGGAGTTTCTATGCAGCCACCCCACTTCTTTCCCTGTTGCAGTCCTCTTCAGATCCTTGTTTGTGCCTGTATGTTTGTATGACCTTTTCATCCGTCAGACACTCATGATTACATTACATGTTGGCTGTGATAGAATACGTAAGCATCATCAACAATAATATATTGTCAAACATGTTTATTTCATAAATATCTCCAGGGAATTTACATTTATTTACAATCCTCTGACCCATAAACCAGACACGATTTCTTTTAATGCCAACTCATAAACAAACAAAATGCAGGATATGAACAGAAGATAAAAACACCAAGACTCCGTGGCTGAGCGGGTTGGTGTGATGGCTTCAATGTTTGATTGAAAACAGAGCAATGGGTGCATCCTGTCACAAACCAAATAGTTGACGACAGATCCAGTATATCTGGAGGGATGCCATTCACTGACGTTGAGATTTCAATCAATTTCAGATAAGTTCACCCACCTCATGAGTGCATATACTCTCACCAGCCTATGCCAAAAGCAGGCCTACATCATGAAATATGTTGTGTGTTTGCTCTTCATCAAAAGAAGGCCTACATGTAGTTGTTACAATGTTAAGTTTATTACCAACACAAGCTACACTATCGTATTCAGAGATCCTTTCCTGGACACCTCTGAAGAAGTAAGGCACCGAACAAGTTCTTAGTAATAACATGGTTTACATACTGCTTAAGCTCATGCAGGAAGATGTCTGTGTAACTCTCAAACAAATTTACATTCTGGTTGAAATAATTTGGTAGTTTCCTCACATTCAAGAAGCCATCCAGTGACATGAACACATCAATGACTCTCTCAGCGAGTGCGTGCCTCTCCCAGTTCTCCTCTTCTCGACTTAAATGAAACAGGATGGTTTTGAAAACGTAAGGTTCTACCAGATGCAGCGGTGCACTGTAAACATTCATGCTGATCGCCTTCAGAATCCTCAAACAGTCTTTCTGGCAGCCATTGTTTGCATCAAATGCCTTCATCATCGCATCCTCCTCCTTCATGAAGCTTTGCCTCCACAGATTTTTGTACCCATCCTCACGAAACAGTTCAAATTTTGGATGCAACCGCCCCGCCACGGTCACATCCCCAATTTTGACTATCGGGATGATGTTCAGTCGAAGTTTCTTGTCGCTGCCGTAGATCACAGTCAGATGTAGTGTGTTTTCCTTCACTGACGGTTCAATTGTGAAGAGTTTTTTTCCCGGGCCGACGGAGCGATGGAGGAGAGACTGAAAATACTTCAAGATCTTCTGTGGTGAGAGATAATGGCCGACAAGGAATTTATCCCAAACGACCGAGCCAACTTTAAAGAATTCTTGATTGCTGCGTTTGATTAGAGTGTAACCTGGTGCATCCAGAAGTGTGTCCATGCCATCAATCAATTCCCATTGTGAGGAATCCATCTTCAACGGGAGAAAAGCATCAAAGTCATCTGCTGCAATCACCTGCAAGTCTTCATAAGCACTCCCTGGAAATACAAAATCAAATCCTAGTTTATAAAACTGATCAAAGCAGAGGCTGTTGAGAAGCTGATAAAACTATGGTAATGGTTTCATGTTGCTCAAGAGAACCTGGGACCATAGTGGGAACAGCTGATGTACAGTCATTGACAAAAGTTTATCTCCATCTGACATCTTGAATATTTCAAATACTACTGGACCAATTTTAACACGGTTTGTTGCACATGAAAGTATATCTTGTTGGTCATATTTCTGCATCAAAATTTTGGATATTCGGAAATATCGTCATTATGTAATAGCTCATCAGAAAAAAACACTAAAAATCAACATTGTTATTACGTAATTTTTTGTGATTTTTGTTGCAGTTCTGATAGAGTGGAACTTTCTAAGGATTTGGGGCTTTGTTTCATCAAAATATGTTGAGTGCTTGCTGAGATATATGAGATTATCAAAATTTTGATAATTTGAGATTTTCGTGCTTTTCAGGTAATTTTGATGCCATTAGATAAAGCTAACCTCAGAACACAGGTTTACAAAATTTTGCAACTTTTTTGCGTTATTTGGGCAGTAATATTGCATATTTGTCAAAATATCAAAAATATCAAACATGCTTAACTGCTTACCGGTTTACGCTAAAAGTTCCAAAACTTCATACTTCTACGTTTTGAAGTGAGCTCTGTCTACTGATATCAAAATTTTGTGAAAAATTGGAAATTTTCAAATTATCGAAATTTTGATAATCTCAGATATCTCAGCAACCACTCAACATATTTTGATGAAACAAAGCCCCAAATCCTTAGAAAGTTCCACTCTATCAGAACTGCAACAAAAATCACAAAAAAATTACGTAATAACAATGTTGATTTTTAGTGTTTTTTTCTGATGAGCTATTACATAATAACGATATTTCCGAATATCCAAAGTTTTGATGCAGAAATATGACCAACAAGATATACTTTCATGTGCAACAAACCGTGTTAAAATTGATCCAGTAGTATTTGAAATATTCAAGATGTCAGGTGGAGATAAACTTTTGTCAATGACTGTACATAACTTGATTCATGAGACAGAATGTAACATAGAAACACCGCAGATTTACAAATGCTATTGAAGCATCCCTATTTAAGTACCGGTAATATGAGTGACAAGAATCCTTACCAGCATGAATAATTTTTCCAACGGGAAGCTCTGGACAAGCTTGATCTAATATTTCATGGACATAATCCTCTAACTCAAGAACAACTTTCTTGGCTGTTTCCACCTGACTTTCATTTGGCTTCACATAAGACTCGAGATAACCCTCCAACCTCTCCAGTAAGTTGACTGACTGAGTCGGACCATCTGCCCCTCCTCTGATGTCCAGCATACTTTCATCATCAGATTCTGCAAAAGAATTTGAATGTTGTAGGATGGACTAGACTGGTAAACGGATGGATCCAGCACCTCAGATAAGAACAGCATGAATCTAATTGGGTAATACCTTGGAGTCAGTATACTTCATCCAAGGTAATACTAACCAATATCCAAATCTTCTGATTCTTCTTTCACCTTCTCTTCAGCATTTTGACCACCTTCTGACCAACTTTTCCAGTAGTTATCATAGAGTGACTTTGCACCATAGAAGGCTAACCCACTGACAATAGCTCTCCCAACTGCTCCAACAAGGAAAGACATGGTGCTCTGTTTCTTTTTGTCATTAGATGCCATTTCCCTACAAAAAAGACAAGTCACAATCAGACACAGAGACAAATGAAATTGAAAGCCCTGTGAAAGAAAATGAATAAATGAATGAATGAAGAATCATTGATTGCTTCAACCCATCACCATTCCAAACTGACCAGTCACCCCACACTACACTACCATGACTACTGAACTGAGTAGTGTAGCATAAAACAATGTGTTGTATTTTGTACTTTGTAGTTTTGTACATGGCCTGTGTGTGTGTGTGTGTGTGTGTGGCTTCTTCTTCAGACCAGCAGGGCAAGTCAAGTCAAAGTGACAGAGTAGGCTAGAAAGATAGCAGAATGCTGCCTATGCCATCGAACCAAAGCGTACCATGGGCTGTACCTACTAAATTGCTGCATAAAATGAATGTCTTTGAAACATGGATTTCGTCATTTTTAAAGTAAACAGAAATAACGATTTGGAAATTCACAAAATTCGTAATACTTCCGCATGGTACGTGCAAAATGCAGACCTGGCAAGCGGAACGGAGGAACTGTCAACCTCAGACCTAGAAATGGAAATGAAAAGTTAAGTCCCGTAGAACGATATAAATGCACTATTTATCTTTAAATATCTTTGTTTATACCAAAAGGATATTTGCAATTGTGAAAAGGACGGTAAACAACTGCAAATAAACCATTGCAATGCTATTTTCCAACCGCAGTGCTGCAGACCTCAGTAACCTGGAAACAAGGTTGACGTGACACTCTGGTTGGCAAACCGAAGGACACATTTTAGATACACTCGAATTGCAAGATGGCTGCCACAGGAGTTTTGCCGTTCGTTCGGGGAGTAGATTTGACAAGAAATGACTTCCAGGTACAATTCTATCCCCGATTTTTCG